>VXBL01002932.1:151449-167121 GCA_013400195.1 Aramus guarauna
TTTTTTTTTTTTTTTTTTTTTTTTTTTAATGTGAATTTCTGTTCAACAAACTATCCTATTTCTAGAACTGGGCCATTTGCTATCCTTCTCATTTGCACTGATGCAGTCTCTGCAAAATTGAAGTTGGGCTTGAACATGCTCATACAGAGGGTGAAATTGAGCCCAAGTCTCTCTAACCAGCTCACTACTGAGGTACTGAATACAAGTTGCTGACACCACCCTTTTCTATGGTTCTTCTCTAAATTTAGCCTTCAAAAATATTTCTCTAGAAAAAATTATTGAACAAATTCAACCTGAAGTCAAAAAGTATTTTGCTTGTACAGAAAAGTAATTTTTGGCCGCTTTTAGTGTTCAGAAGCAAAAATGGAAATCTCAGATGTAGTGCCAAGAGGTGTTCAGCAAAAGCAAGAGTCCTGCTGTTATGAGGCAAGATAGAGAAGATACATGGAACAGAGTATCTGAGGGAGGCCAAACTGAAAAAAAAAAAGAAAAACCCTTCATAGTACAGCTACAGCTAGATCATGGCATTTGTGAATTTAACCTGGTTGTGGAAGCAGGTATTTGAATATAAGACAATTATTATCAACTCACATGCTTAGATAGATATACTCTGCCCTGTTAATGTTAGCTGAAGAAGAGATAGTTCATTTATTTCTGCCAGAAGAAATTGTTACTTCATTGTGTTTCTGGCAGATTGTGGCTGGGTTCCTCCTCAGGAACAGGTGAGGGGAACACTAGCAAGAACCTATGCCCTCTCACACTGCCCACAGAAAGAGCATCGACACTGTGAGAGCCCATTTTATTAAATATGGGGATTATGCAATTATTATTATATTATATTATATTATTTCATTTAATTCATAAGATACTATTCAATTATTATTGTATTCAATTGTTCCCTATATTTGGAATGTGAGTCCAAAGGGACAGGATCTCACAGAACTCCCTGTATTGGGCTGGCACTCACTAAATATACTATGTGGATAGCTTTAGCAGAGATTACTTTCAAACTTCACGTTACTTTTCTGTCTTGGCAATTCGTCCTCGCCTCCCTTCCAAATAGGAATTTTACATAATATTTTCAAAAGTGTCTGAGCTATGTGAAGATTTAAGTCTCAGTGCTACTGATTTTAAATGCAATTTCAGCTCCTAAGTCACTTAAGTGATTTTGATTAAAAAACTGCCTTTTTCTTCCATGTGTTTGTGAGTTATATTTTACTACCAAAAGAAAATTAATGAGGCTTGTAGTTTAAAATAAAAAAATAACCCCCTGCAATAACACCTGAGAATTTATATGGCAGGACTGGATCTCATTATTTCAGCCATTCTTGCTATTTTCGCTTTTCAATCCTCAAGTTCATTTAATGCAGTTAGAGTATGAGACAAAAAAGTTGCGTTCTGATTTTCTAATTTACCAGTTCACCAGTGCAGACTTCATAGACTCACTGCCTTCAAAGTAATGGAGTGGAATTCAATATATATTGTATCTTCTTTTAAAAGGAATATAAATAGCATGAAAACTGTATTTTACTTGTTTCTGATGCTCAGATTTCAAAATCCTGCACACTAGGATAGATAGCATCCATCCACACAAAGTAATGTAGCTCCTTATGCAGTGTTTCAGAAGAAATATATAGTATGGCAAGACTCCTGGATTTAAAACTAGGTAAAGTGCTTTTTAAAAAGGGTATGAAAGTATGTGAGAACATTGATAAACATCTACAGAGAAGCACCTTGCAAGAATGCACTGTGAGCGATTTGGTTCAGCACATTTACTGATTTTGCGTATGTTCCATGACGAGCAGGTTCTGCAGAAAACTATGGGCACAGGATCTCCCACCCCAAATGAGTTCAGTGCACAGCGCGTTTATGAGTCAGGCAGCAGGTAAATGCTCCTGGTGCAGCTACATGTACTCCTGGGTACTAGTAAAAGTGTGGAATCGGGTAGTACCCTTGCCATGAAGGTTAGCTAGTTCCTCTAGCACCTGTTATTGGTTTTATGAGCTAAAAGGATTAGCTAAACAGAAAGACAGATCAAGTGAGAGAAGAAACCAGGCAGAAGGGTAGAGAAACCTGGAAAGATGTAGAGTGGTAGCAGCAAAACTGGGGGAAGGGGAAGAGTACAAAAAAGCGAGAAACCACCAGATAACACAAGGATTTAAATGTGCAGGGATATCAAAACTAAAGAAAATTGACATCTTTATTTCTGCTGAGTTTGCTTCCTCATGGGATTTATTTTGGGAGTAAGATGCCAAAATGTAGACATCTACTTGCAGATATGAGACTCACAAAATGAAAAAGAAAATTGCTGCTGGTGGTTTTACAAGTGATTGCCCTCTTCTGGGAAAGTTTTTGGGTTTCTAAAGAGTAAGGTGTAGGTACTTGGAGCAAATTTGACTCCTAAAATATCCAGGCTCCCAAGATATACTCCAAAATGTCTGGGGTACAAACTTTTCATAGAAATATATACTGGTATCTTTCTGCCCAGAAATATAATGGGTTAATGCCACTCTGGTTGGAAATCACAACTTCACTCATTTCAGATTTTATCCTTCCCCTCTTGTCTTCCATCTCTACTCCCAGCCTAAAAACCAAACCAAACCTTTTGGTGTTGTTTTTCAGGCTTAGATTTCAGACCTGGATTATCTAGGAAAATATAGAGAATACAGAGACACATATTTGGAGGCTCTGATTATCCAAACTGAGGTGATCTGAAGCTTGTTTGTGCCCCCCAATGGTACAAAGCAATGATTCAATTTTGCACGGTGATCAGAATACCCCAAAGGAAAACACAACTGAGTGCTGTGGTGTGAAGCTCTTCAACAAGAAAGCTGTTAAATTTACCTTTGAGGTTCTTAATCATCTGCAGTGTGGAAGTCCCCTAAGACCTTGGCAATAATCACAATTCATGGTAAAGTTTTACTTCAGTTGTAGTCTAGGGTAAAGCTTTAATTAAAAGACAGATGCAAGAGCTAGACTGATGTCATTAGAATAAATATTTTCAGGGTGATGGCAGGGTGGGAATAAGGGTATTTCCAAAAAGAGCAATATCATATGAAACAAATGGAAACTCATCATTAATAATGGAGAGGAGTGAGGTCTAATACATTGTGACATGATTTACTTAATGGAATCTCCATTGCTTGAGTGATTTCAAATCAGATTTACCAGGAGAAGCAATATTATAGTATAGCACAAAGTTACAAAGTGGCAAACAGTATTAGGTGAATTTTTTATCTCCATTGCCATTTCTAATGAGTAAGAAAATAAATAATGACATTATGTTCAAAGCACCATAGGAAAAAAAAGGAAAAAGTCCATATTCCACTTTTCTTACTCCCATGAGAGTCATAGCGGCATCATCAGAAAAAATAAAGTAAGCAGAGATTAATTTATCTGTTTAGAAACATGGTCTGACTTTGGGAAATTATTCCATGCATTCAAGTGCCTACTAATTACAGCAGCAGTGGCTTCTTTCAGCAAATCAGGATGATTTAGTACTGCATATTGAAATCTTCACTACAACCTCAGCTCCCACTCTCTTAAGCCTCAAAAATGTTTGTTTTAAAACCCTTCAGGTACAAGCTTTTTCTGCTCAGTAACATCAGTTTCAATGATGGTTGCAGTAGCAGAGGGTTAATAATAATATCGTGGTACTCTGCAGTTCACTGGTTTTGCCTTCCATCTCCTGGTTTATCTACCCTAAGACCAAATTATTATCCTGTAATAAAATGAAAAGCCACTATTATTGCTTAATATAAGTACACTTAAAATTGTTATTAGTAGTGTACTTGGTAAGGTTAAATCATTGAGGTCTTTGATGCTAACTTCAAAAATTACATCTCTGATTTAACTAGAATAAATGAGATGGTTGCTTCTCTCTAATTAAAGGCAAAAATGTATCTATAGTACTTGGCAATTTTCTGTCACTTAACACTGTATTACAGCAGCATTTATTACATTCATTATATCATAATTACAATTACCTTACATTTACTGAGGGTCCAATCCTCAGAAACCTAAGCTGCCTGAAGAAAAAAATCATATTTGTTTGAAACCAAAAGGAAACCTATGTATGAAGCTGAAGGTGGAGTTCGTGAACCTGTTAGATATTTCACTGGCAGAGCCCGTCAGTCCTTTTCTCGAGGCACAGAGTTAGGGTGATGTCGTCAGCAGCTACGAACATCCTCACTGATCCCACTCAAGAGCCCTGTTTGCAAGGTGCTTTCCGAAAAGTGAAGTGAATCCCTTTGGTCGATCCCTGAATTTTAGGCTGTCAGTGTAGCGGAAAGACTGTATTTCCATTTCCTGTCTCTTTTTCAGGCAGCCAGCAGCAAATAGTAACTGGTGACCGGCAAACAGAAAGGGAACTCTTGCAGGGAGAGAAAGCAGCATGGCATGCATGGGGCACCAGCTGAGCTGCAAGTTGAAGAGAAAGAAGGAGAAGGGTTGCCTTGGAGCAAACAGCAAGTGCTAATCTGACTAAACAGAACATTTTCTAAAATAATCTCCCATTTCTCTCTTTTTTTTCTTCTTTGAGACAAGTGTCATTTCTTCTTCCTTTTTCTTTCCTGACTCATCTGTATTCACGTTCTTTCCACTTTGGCACTAAACATCAGCACAATCATGCTTTGCTCGCATGAATACTCCCTGGAAAACAGATTTAAAACTTAAAAGCCTGAATAATTATTATAAAATTTTTTTTATTTTTTTTAATGGGGCATTTGATTGCACAATGTAGAGTTCATGCTGTGTTAGTTAGTTTCTTAACTCAGTGGAGAGAAACAATTTAATGCAATCTAACTATCACTGTGCAAATGGTGAATATTCATAATCTACAAAACAAGACCTTTGGCTTATTAGTTCTTCATGAAACCTGTGAAAATTTCAAAGTCCTTCTTCCCCAATACATACAGAAAAAAGATAATTACTATTAATTATTCAGTTCTTGTTTGCAGTAGGAAGGAAATGCTTATAAAAGGTGAAGTGACTACTTCTGTTTGTAGATCAAACACAGACAGAAGCAGTGAATGCAAACTGCTGAATGAGTGAGCAATATAATTATACTTAGAGCAAATAATTCCGAAAAGAATTATTCTACTGTTTGAACGAAACAGTGGGTCAATTAATCTGTGTAAGGTCATTATATTTTGTGAGTAATATACTTTCAAAACATTCAGAGCACAGCACAGAAGACATTTGTAGTCTCACAAATATATCCCTACTTGTTTTTGTTGTAATTTACCAAGCAGATCCTGCTGTTTTGCTAAGATCTCTGCCTATGCCATTGAAATCAAAGGAAGCTTTGATTTTAACGGGAATGGGATCAAGGTTTAGCCACTCAACATGTCCTTGAGCCAAAACATAACTTCCAAGGAGGTTAATGTCGAGAGTGCTGTTTTGATTGCATAATGATGCCAACAGACAAGATAGGAAAAATCATTGGGCTGCACTAAAATTGAAAGTGTACGTGTCTATTTTAAACTGCTAATACTTCATGTAACCTACTGTGCTGAACAGTCACAAAATGAACCTATGCAGTGGCTGAATTGCTGTCCATAAAGCAAAAGCAAGCAATAGAATGTTATTCCATTTCTGTAATATAGTTATTTCTATGTTATTGCAGCAATAGTGAAAAATTTACAGCACCCCAACACTGAGATGCTGCATTTTGGGAATCATTTACAGATATAGTATTCTAAAACAGCATTTTCTGTGAAACAGTGAGACGCAATCTTTACAAAATGAAATTACTCAGCAAGGTGATCAAAAATTTACTCCCTGGGTAGATTTATCCACCAGTACAGTTGCAAATAGTGAGAAAAGTCACAGTCTTTAAAAGGATTAAAGTTCTGGGAGTTAACCTTTAAATTAAATTCCTCTATAAGTATATTTACTGCATCCTCAGTAGCTGTCTGTGGCTTGAGATGGCGTAGCATTCTTTAGGATCTGATATTCTCTTGAAGGGATATCATCTGACATGTAGAAAAGCTACAGGAACATATCTTGTTGAACTCCAGGAAAAATACTAATATTCTGTCAAGAAGTTTTAAAAATATGTGGATCTCCTAAACAGTTTGAAGTTGTTCATGAAATACATTTTCTTTTTAAACTGTATTTTCTTAATTCTATTCTTGAGAAAGCATGGTTCCCATTTTAAAATAAGTTTGGGTTAAACATTTCCAGTTATATACACCAATTTTAGGACTGACCCTGGAGTATGCTGCTTTTGTTTTCTCCCACCTTATGCTATAACTGAGGATGAGGAGAGACTGTCCTTACACAACAGTGAATGTGATTCTCTGCGCTGCCACATTGCTCAGAACTCAAGAAAAAAAACTCAGTCTAGTTTCAGATTCAGGACTGATTTTTGCAATTTCATTTATCACTACTGTGAGTGAAACACTCCCATTCATTATGGTGAGTCAATCTATATATTTACTGGTCAGTTGGAAGCTGTGCTAAATAAATGTACTCATTTACAAGCACAGTTGCAAGAGTATGTGTTCCCTATTTTTTCACTTCACTTGTGAAATTTTTCTTCATATTCTATATGGAAGCCTCAATGGAATAATTTTCTGATATTCTGTTAACTATTATTATTTATATATTTTAATTTTATTGTACAGTTTCAAAGTTGCTTCCATAATCTTGCTGAAATACTTCATCCATTAACAGCAATTTTTTCTTACTGAGAAAAATAATAAGAATAGATAGGAAGATATAAAAATTTAATAGTCTTTTCAAGACTTAATGATGCAAATCAGCCAATGCATCTGTGCATATTAATTCAAACCAATCCTACAGTTATGAAAACAAAAACCTGTTTTTCTAAAACAATGGTAAGTGCAATTAACTGAATGTTTTAAGGGAAATTGTACTCTTAGTTATTTTATTAAATAATTTGTAAAACAATGCTGAGGTATTCAATGGGTGTAAACATCTGGTGTTTATGCTGCTCCTGCAGTATCACAGATGACTAATTATTTTCCAGGTGCCATGGAGGAAAAAAAAAAAAATGGTTAATCACCCAGTCAATTTAGCCTAATGTTCTGCAACTGAGAGCTGCTACTTCAAGTCTTGTGTGTGTATGCGTACGCACGTGAGCCTGCACACGTACACGCGTTCTGGTCCTCATTCCAGTCCTTCTTACAAGATGGAGAGGTCCAGGCTTTAGCAATGAAGTTGCACTGATACAGATCCAGAACAGAGACTTTGTGGCGCAAAGATGAACGTGAGGATATACGGGACCACAGGAGCAGATTAGAGCATACATTTAAGTTCTTTAGTGACACAGATCAGAGAGAAAAAAGACTGAACTGTCTTGAATCTCTTCTGTAATTCATGGTTGTGTAAAACATGCTGAAATGAAGACCTAGAATGAAAATAAGGTTTCAGAGAACTGGCTGATCTGGCCTAATACTCATTATTAGAAACAATACCATTGCTGCAACCTTCCCTCTTAATTAATGGCGTCCTCACTGCTGTATGTGGGGAGGGCAGTTGTTTATAAAAAGCCATAGTTGGCACCTCTCAGTGTCTTTTTCTCAATATTTGATTTTTTGCACAGTTCAGTTAGCCGTTTGAATCTCCTGCAGACACCTACCATTCTGCTGTTTAGTTTAGCAGAGAGGGCAGATTCACGGAGCTACCTCGTGGAGGGCTTAGGAACTGGATTTTCTCAGGCTGAGCTCTAAAGGATAGTTATTCTTCTGAAGCGATACCTTCTTTTCCTCACCTGATGTTGTGACCCAAAATTCATGACCCTGCATATAATTTACACAGATATATGTTACGCATGCTTATTTTCAGAAGAATTTTTGGAACTCTTTTGGAGTCTGTCCCGTGTCCCTCCTCCCCCCTGCTGCCAAAAAAAACCCAACCCCAAAACCAAACCCAAACTAGAGAGTAACATTCAAAACACTATATAGAAAAATTGAAGTTATCGAGAGTTCCAGGTTAATGAAGGATATGGAAAAAAATAGTATGAAAAATGTGATAACTAGCCAGAGAGCAGAAGGGAGTGGAGCAGAGGGTAGCTCTGGTGCACAGAGCTTCATCCCCAAGAAATTAAAATCACCCTTCCTCCTCAGCTGCTCCCTATTGCTTCTGCCTCTCTTGTCCCCTCATCTTTGCAGCCCCACACCGAAGCCCCTTTTGCGCAGATGTTGTGCAGCAACGCTGTGTTCATTTAATGGCTCTTCCCTTGAAATACCTGACTTCAGAGCGTGCTTACAGTGTAATCACATGTGTCAACACAGCAGCTTTGGACACCCAAACTAGGTTAAATTTATCTGTTCAGGATGACAAGGGCAACACCACTGCAGATTTTCTCCTGTTCAATGTCTTTAATATCTGGAATCTGTGGCTTCCCATGTTTCTTATTGAAGTTAACTTGATTCAGGCTAGCTTAGCTCAGTGTGACCAGTGCAACAGTGATTCTCCCCAGTTACAGAATACATATGCACACATATATAGACATATGTGTATATATATGAATATTATATATATAAAAAAATATATACATGCATACATATGTATGAAAAATCTCCTGGAATATACCAAAACCAATATGCAACTGCCAAAATTCTAAGAGCCACCTCCAGAAGAGTTTAAGCACTATTATATCCAAATTTAGCCCTCTGGACTTCAGTTGCCCCCCAGTTTTCCTTTTTTTTTTTTTTTTCCCTTTTTTTTTCCTCTTTTAATCTCCACATGTTATTATAATGTGGTTTTTGTTCTTTTTATAGGATAAAACACATCTCGCTGTAGTTGTGTAGTTTTCACATTATGTGTGTTTGCTTTATTGTTTTTTTCACGGATTAATTTTTTTTTCCTGTCTTCTAAACAATTCTGTGAGAAATATTTCTTGGCAGGTACTTTATTTGCACAGGGAATACACAATCTTCTGGATTCCTTACAGGTAATCACAGCCTGGATTCTTTACAGATAATTGTACAGATCAAATTGTTGTGGCAGGTGGGGGAGGAGGCAGGTAACCTCAGGAGAAGGAGGAGAGGTAACACACCATCTGGGGACACCTTATCTCAGCTTGAGTGGGGCACAAACTGGGAGCAGCTCATTACTGAGTATCTCCCATGGATGGCATTTCTGTGGACCCTCAAGAAGGTCATCTCCATAAATGTTTCTTGATATTAGGTTAACTGCAGTGTTCCAAATGCAGTTTTTTTAGGCACAGTTGTTATACTGATTATCTAAAATACTTATTAGGCGATCTTTGGATCCAACCAAATTTTTAGGATCACAGTGGCTAAATCATAGTCTATTTGGATGAACTTAAGGAAGCTATTATACTTGCTCAAGGTGATGTATCTCATAGACAGAAATCAGTAGAAAACTTTATCATACAGTGTATTTCCACACAGCCCCAGAGTGAAGCAGAAACACTGTGTTAATCCCATGCCTGAACCTGTGGTCACAGCCAGGCTCTTCCCACAGCTGCAGTTAACACTGGCAGTGACCACTCTATTAATGGTCTGGAGAGCAAAGAAAGATGGACGAGGAAAGTGTGAGAGTAGCTGTGCTGATGAAACAAGGTGCCAATGGCAGGCAGTCTCAGCATAACCATTAGCAGATGTTGGGATTTAGGGCTATTCTGCTCTCACCACCAGACTACGTGGACATCTGTCCTGCACTTTCTAAGGCCCAGCCAGAGAGAAGAGTAGGCTTGATCCCTGAGTCATCTTCCTTCATCTGCATTGTCCGGTGCAGAGACCCGCCACAGGCTGCTTCCAAAGCTGATGTAGCCTGTGAAGGTTGGACCATTCTGGAAAGCACCCTGCAGTTGATCTGTACACCTGACTTTGGTGTTGGGACAGCACTATGAGAGCATATGGGATATGTGGGGCATCCAGCTATACATTATCAGCAGCCTACAATGTAAGGCAGCCAGATCTTGGTGTCCTGGAAAGTCAGAGGTAAGCAACCACAGTCCTTAAACTACATAGTCCTCTTGTGGTAAGCATTTAATTTAAGCGCCATTACTACATGTCTTCAGTAATAAAATGAACATGTGGCATCTGGCTGCCCAGGATAGTAGAAATTCTGAATACAGACCCCTGTTTAAACAGGACAAGGCAGAAATCAAGCTTGCAAAGCCTTTAAATGAAAATATAAAGTCTATTAGCAAATCTGGACCCAATGATCCTTTCTCATAGTCTGACATTAATAGTGTTAGCATGTTGAAATTCAAGACATATTATGATATTGCCCTTCTCCTTTTTCTCCCTCAAAAATGCTTTAATGGCCTTTAAAACCAGCATAATCAAGCCATCATTCTATTGTCAACAGTCTAGAATAAATCTTGCTCTCTGGCATTTAGTTATTAGGTAACATAGTCACGTTTCTTTCAACTGTGCTGTGAACACTGAATAAATGGCTTGTGATGTTTAGCACTCTTGGTTAAAATCCCATTTTTACGGTTCAGGAAAAGTGCTATGACCCATGCACTGCAACTACTGATTTATCTGCACGGCAGCTTGGCTACCAAACCAGTTTTAAAATACTTCTGAAAACATCAAATGTGTTATGACTTAAAAACAAACAACAATAAAATAACACTGTTGAGTTTCTGCCAAGTGCAAAAATTCAGAGAAATTCTTTAGTAAAAACCGAATGCAAACAAAACAATATATGTCATCTTAAAGGCACCTTGCTTCAGGGAGAATTTGTAAACAGTACAAAAACCCTATTATATAGTAATGTCAAGGAGTAAGTTCAGACACTCAGAGATCTGAAAATGTCAAAGATAATTAAATATTTAAATGATTTTTCCCCTAAAAAAATCTGAAAAGCTTCCCTAGTGAACTCACTCTATAGAAAGATCTAGGAACAGATTTACACTCTTGGCTAAATCACTATACCCAGTTGAACCCACATCAGACCAACTGCAATGCTGGCATGTGATCCTACAATGTGGACTGATTCCCAGTTCCAGCCTGATTTTGGATGCCCACACAACTGTTGTTTTGAAAATTTTTTTCCAAATTACAGAACATACGAAGCTAAACTGTCTCACCTGCAGAGCTTCCACTCTGAAAATTTCTCACGTGTGATTCAAAGGAGGGCTACTCCTCATTCAGATTTTCCTGGACTCCTAAAATTTTCTGCTGTATAAACTTTTCTTAGATAGGTTTGAATATTTGTTCAGGAATAAAGATTAAAACAGAGCAGCTATGAGCCCTCCCCAACGAGTCCCAGCACAGGACTCTACCCTTCTACTGCATAACCAAATTCATAGACTTTCCTCTGCTCCATCACATCCTGTGTCCTCCTTTATGCAGTGGGGAATGTATTGCTAAAGAAATAAATTTGATAACAAAAACCTAGTTTGGGAAGTGAAAACTGTCTACTGTAGATATGTGGAAAAGCTAATTTATAGCTATCTTGAACAAGACAGAATTTTACAGAAACTGCAGCAAATCTTACCTAGATTATTTAACCCAGATTTCTAGAGTCCAAATCCAAGTATATGAGCTACAGGAACTTATCGCTAAAGCCATGCTTTCCAGCAAAGACTGAATAACTACTTTCTATTGCTAGGATAGTAATTCCTTTCTCTTTTCCATACCTCCCCTGATGAGCTAGAGGGTTCACCTTCTCAACAGCGACTCACTCTTAAAGAAGAGAGATGTTGTAGTGGGAGAAGTTACAAAGCATCTCATCATCTGCTTTGCTTAAATCTGTGGCTAGTCCCTGACTGCACTATGAGAATGATGAGGCGCTGCTCTGTCTCTGCTCCTGTACCCAAGAGGCTTCAAAGGAGACAGGGCTTTGACCTTGCCCATATGCTGGCCAGCAGACCCGGCTGACTGAGCTGGCATTCCTCCAGGAACAGAGGGATTCTGCACTGCTCCAATTCAAGGTCATGTCCAGTAAGTTAAAGCTATCCTCCAGTGATATGGCTATGCAACAAAAGCTCACTCACAATGGGTATTCCAAAACTTTCATTTAAAACAACATAGAGTTGCTGAATCAGAAGCATTTAATAATACTGTGTTGTTTTGGGGAGGAATTTGGATCGCCAAAATACTGCTGAAACAAAACCTGACCAATAATGTTGCAAGGCTTTAATTTACAGGTAGAAATTGCCTGTTTAAGCTCCCCGTCCCGTCTCCCCCCCCAGCTTTGTTAAAATGTTAACAATAATCTGTTACAAGAATTTATACAGAGTATTCTATAGAATCCTAGAGCCATTGAATCATGTAGTTTGGACGGGACTTGCAGAGGTCCAACCTCCTGCTCAGAGAAGTTCTAGTTAGGACAAGTTGCTCAGGGATCTGTACAGTCAAATTTTGTGTGTCTCCAGGAATGGAGATTTCACAGCTTTCTGAGCAGCTAGTCCAGTGTTTTACTATGCTTATAGTGAACACTTTTTTCCTTATCAAGTCAGAGTTTCCAGTATTCCAAGTTGTGTCCATTGTCTCACATTCTTCTACAGTACCCTTCTGACCTCTGTCTTCTCTATACCTTCCCATCAGGGAGCTTCTAACAGCAATAATCTATTCCCTGAGTCTCCTATTTTTAAGACTGAACAGACTGTGTTCTCTCTGCTTGTCCTTGTATGCCACAAGCTCCAGCCCCCTAATCATCTTAATGCCCCTCTGCTAGACTTTCTCCAATCTATCCACGCCCCTCTTGTACCGCAGAGCCCGAGAATGGACACAGTACTTGATGACATCTCATATGTGCTAAGTAGAGAGGAATAATCAGTTTCCTTGGCCTGATGGCTACACTCTTGCTAATACACAGTTGGGTTTCTTTGCTGCAGGAGCACATTGCCTACTCATGTTGAAAATACGAAATGAACCTATACTTCCAAACTGAACTATCTAAATAATTCCAGACATTAAAAATATTTCTATGGAATTTTCAGTTGTTTGGGGTTTGGTTTTGGGTTTTTTTTTGTTGGGTTTTTTTTTTTTTTTTTTGTTTATTTGTTTGGTTTGGTTTGGGTTTTGTTTTGGTTTGGTTTTTTCTCCTGCTTCAGAAAGCAAGAATAACAAATGTTTTTTGAAATTTCTAGGGCATAAAAATGAGATTTCCCATAAAATCTATTAAATAGACTTTTCAAAGATTCCAGTCTGCCGTAATTAAAGTACTGTGGAAAATAGGGTAGATACCACTTCAGACACCTGTTTAAATTGTGATGTCCCAGTATATGTTTTTTCTTAACCTGAGTGTTTAAGGATATGTCATTGTTTCTAAACTGAAGTAATGTCTTCCCAGAGCGTCTGCTTGAAGTGCTTCTAGATTAATATTTTTTAGGTTAAAAGGATTTTTATACAACAGAAACATGCATTCTGCCATGACATATTAATGGAAATATTTTCTTGATACTATACTTTTTACAGATTTGTTAGCTGAATTAATCCTTCTAATCACTCAGAATGATGTGCAGCATATTTTATTAAATCAGATCCTGGAGCTGCATTGTACAGGAAATAAGACTGTATAAACACAACATGAAGTGGACAAATATTTTTAATGAATATAACCACACATACAAGCCACACCACTGAGTAATATAAAGATATTGAGCCAAAAAGACATATAGGAATAAGTCACAGAGATTCCCTTCTCTTTCTTGAGTATCTCTGCAAATGGGAAGCACAATGCTAAAGCAAGTGCTTTGGTGCTACAATAGGTACTGTCAAAGCACTGTACATGTCCCGTGGGTCTAAATAAGCAGTGCTGGGGATTACACAAGATTGTCCCGTTCTTCTGTACATGTGTTGCTGCTTGAAGTCTGAAGCTGAAGGAAAACTTCCTCCTTTACTTGCAATAACTAGTGTTTATTTGTTTGCTTTGCATCACTATTGTCATTATAGTCGGAAATAAAGAGAATATATTTCTGAGTCTCAGTTTCTTAGGATTATAAAACAATTATGCAAATAGCAGTTGTAGGCCTTTTTAGACTATGCACTGTTGATACTGAAGCTCTGAATGAAAGTGACATTTGTTAGAGTGACATTGTTTTTCTGGTGACTCAGGGTGGGATTCATCTTGTCTCACCTTTCCATCAAAGTGTGAAATGCGCAATCTAAAATAATTGTGCAGTCTAAGAATAACCTTCTCTATTGATCCTGGAAGGTACCTAGAGAACTTATCTAACAGTACATACCTAACTTTTTCTGTCTAATGTTACCTGAAGTGCATCCTATCCACGGTTGTCTGGATGAGTTTGTCATCTGACACTGATCACTCATCAATAACTTTGAGTAAATTAACAAATTCTGTGGTGTTTACTGTCCCATTTACTTCTTTTCATGACAGTCTCTGTCCATAAGAGTGAATATTAATGGTGCTGGAGTGTTTGTAAATGTTTCTTAGAAAAGGTATTTCTCAGTGTATGCCACTGTGGCAATTGTGTCCAAAGAGCAAAAACTAGCAGGAGTAGGAAACAAAGCAAGTCTCCAGTGAAAACAGAGCTTTATTTGTCTACACAACAGTAATAATGAAGTCTGAGGATTTATTTGTAAGGGTTTTTTTTGGCTAACCAGCTATGACTTCCATTCTGGTCAGCAACCCTGATGAGGCAAATGGTTAATAGAACCTGTGATTTAAAGTGAATCAGATCCAAAGGTGTATATATCTGATCCCCTTCTACATCTTTCTTGCTCTTCAAGGAACCTGATGAATCATACCCTAGTTCTTTATCATAAAACAGTTTGCACATCCAAGTGGAGAATGGATTGATTGCCAGCTGATCTTCAGGTTCCTCAGTGTGACATCTGAGCAATCTCTTCTCTTACAAACAAGTTTAATTGGAATTATGAGATGGTGAACTCGTGACTGAGATTTCCATGTGGCTGAGCAGTTCTGATGAACCTTCTCTCCTTTTCAGGAGCACTGTGGTTCTCAAAGCACTGAAAGCCATCTCTCCGAGGTATATCAGAGTCTTACCTTGGGTCAGAACCAGTTTTGTCAGCTCATTCATCTTCTGTTCCCTTCCTAATTACTTAATCTAAGCTTGACATATTTGGCAGATATCTCAGGAGGAAGTCTACATGGGACAGACCATCAGGCTCTTCTAACTGTGGCCTGAGGTAGGGTTGAGACACCTCCTTATATCACTCATGCTTGTTTCCCTTCAGAGCATAGAAAGGTCACCTGTACGTTAAGTTCTTGATGAATTAAAAATAAGGTAAGAAAAATCCCCTCAGCAAACATTATCTTATGTTTCTTTCTCAGTGTAAAAAGAAAGAAAAAAAAGCCTTTCATTGGATTTGTTTAGCTCATGGGAATAAAACTGATTTATTGAGAAGTGCTCATGGAGTATTTGCAAATAAGCCTATAAAAGTAGAATTTTCTCCAGTCAGGCTCTAAATAATATTTTTATAATCATACATTGTCCTTCACTATCACGACTCAATGGGAGGAAGATAATTTCATATGAAGAAAACTTTAGAGACTCTCAGTTCATCTCAGCTGCCTTGAGATTACCTATTTTATTCATTTGAATTTGTCAGAGCAACAAAGTTATCTTATTAACTGCACGTTGTGTCTGTACAGCACCCATATTGTGACTTGACAACAGGAAGTTACTGAAAGTTCCCAAAGATACTCAGATGATTTTCAGATATTTGCTTCTTTCCCAATAAACAAAACCTTGCCAGCTGGTGTCACATTCTCTCTCTCTTTTTTTTTTTT
>VXBL01002932.1:167160-182474 GCA_013400195.1 Aramus guarauna
TTTTTTTGGTGGGGGGGGCTTAACTCCACAGAAGTCAAGCAAACCCTGAGAAAGTGTAATATTGCAGCCTTTAGTTGTCCAAGTGCCTCCTTAGTTGGGTAACAAACACTCTGGATGTTGAATGTCACCATATCTATAATCCATTGTGAATCTTGTCACAAGTCTCTCTGGTGAAGGTCTTCAAACTACCAAGGCAGTATTCCTCTGGTTTTAACAGGAATTCAGCTCCTTTCCTCTCTGGTGATTTAAATCTCAGTCCTCTATTTGTTAAATGTGGGGAAGGCATTGCTTTCTCACACAGAAGGTTTTATAAAGGCAGTAACAATAGCATTTTGAGATTTTTTTTTAGATTTTTATGGCATTCCTCTGGTTTTGCTTCTAGTTTTGGAAGCAAATTTCTTTACAGCATCTTTTCTCAAAGATTATTTTCATATAATGGTTTACATATTCTTTTCCAGACAGGTACCTAAATGCAAGTTGTACTCTCAGCACTCTGACCTTGCTGCTACAATTAGCTTGTCTAAAAGTGGTTCCATACCAAAATATTTTGGAATAATGCACCTCAGAAGAATTTCTTTCTCACTTACCTAGTAACAGCTGCCAGACAGAGTCCAATCTGTCTTTGAATTTATCAGCAACCAGAGGGCATCCATTAGCTTTTGATATCCAGGCAGTTGCCAGGTGTTTGTTATTTTGCTGTCTGCTCTGCAGTGGTACTTACCATGGAGCAAAACAGGCATTTATCTGCAAGGCATGTAGCATTTTGTTACTTATGTTTTTCTGCGGTCTAACAGCAAAACAACTCTCACAACCTTTGTGTACCATGCCAGTGCTATAGGATACTCTATGCATTTCCTTTACAGATGATCAATTTATGACAGAAATCAAGCAGATATTAGAACTCCAAATATTGAATCTGTGGCAATTGCTCTCAACAATACGTAGGGCAGAAAGCTTATAAACTAAGTAGGCATTACTCAAGTAGAGGGACATTTCCACTGAGATACAGTTTGTGACTGAAATTCAGAAAACTAAAAGTATTTTGCTTATATCAGCATGTGAGATCATTCATAACAGTAACCTGAGTGTGGGAGAAACCAGCCTTAGAGCAATGTGATGATTGCTGTCATCTTATATTTTAAATTGGGCATTGGCTTTCTCTTTTTCTTTGCATTTAAACTTCTACATAAGCTTTGATTCTCTTTGGTGGAAGTTCGTACTTGCATTTCTGCAGAGAACTGGTCATCTCATCTCATCAAGAGGTAACCAAGGTTTGTACAGAAAGGCTTACTTTGCTGGATCTGATCAGAAGAACAGCTCAAGAATCCAAACTGAAAAAGGGGAAATGTACACAGATTGATAAGGTAACAATTCTATCGTCAGTAGGAATATTTCAGTCTGGTCACTGATTTAGACCTCATTGTACTAATCATCATGTGAACTTCTGTTCCATCGCTAAGGACAGCAGCAAATCTTTACTTCCTTTCACTCAGACTAGTTATTAATAAAAGTCATACTTTCTTATCAGAAAGGTAGAAAAAGAAAAAAAAAGAAAAAGACCATCTTGTTTTTTTCATTTTGCATTAATTTCCTTTCTCTTCCCAAAACAAGAATGAAATTAGCATTGGTTCTTTAAATGAGAATTGACCTACGTTGGGATTTTTGTTCTTGTTGCTTAGCAGCAGCAGCAATGCAAGCACATGGGTGTGTCTGCTTCTAGGGCACTTTTGCTGATATTTGATCACTTCAGGGTATTTTCCACATTAATGAGATAATGTTGAATCTGATGTTCTTAAAAAAACCACAACCCTGAAGCTCAGTCTCTGTTTATTAGTTTAACTGTAAAGTGGTTAAAGGGAAGGACAGACAAATAGCTATAAGGTAATGCCTGCCTCGCAAAAGAAATGCATATCCATTGGGGGCAATGCATTTTCAATTTATTAATTGCATATCACTTTCTTCTGTACCTTGTTTTATACAAGCAAGACCAGTTTTATAAACTGAAATCATCTGAGCATCTGAAAGGATTAGGAATTAAATATGTAGCTCTCTCTTTCTGAATATCTACCACTAAGTGGTTGAAGTTATAAGTGACTAACAGTTCCATTTGTTACTAAAGTCTAACCCCTAGAACACTGGGGAATTCAGACCTGGTATCTGCTTTTTACATGTCTACTATAAGGGTGTGCTTGCAAAGATTACATTAAATCAATATCCTTTCTCTATGATTTTCCAGACTTTGAGCCATATTGATATTCAGAGTCCAGCTACTGTAGATCACAGAAGATTTGCTACACCCCCTTGATCCTCACAGATCTTCTCTAATGGATTTGGTAGAGGAAAAAACTTCAAATTTGCTAGAAGAGTTGAACTGTGCTAAAAGATTACTTTGATTAGGGAATCTTCTGTATATTATAATCAGAATTTAAGATTATTTTGTTCAGATCAAATGACAAAAATCAGCCTTAGTAAGCATAAGAGCTCTTCCTATGTGTATAAGAGAACTAGCTCAGAGAAAAAAAAATATATCACACACAGTTTTAGAGTTATTATGTGATTTTCAGAATGCCAAGAAGAAAAAAAGGAAAAAAAAGTCCTTGTGTCTTAGCACAAACATAACATGCAATTGCGTATGAATCCATAGGAAAATCGGAATATGCAAGAAAAGACACTTTAGCAACCAACTGAATGAGTTTGTTGAAGCAGTGATGCTGATATGTAGTCTTGTGAACAGCAGTATATTAATGTTCGATATAATGTGACACTATTTTAGGTCCTATATGGACATAAAAGTTTAATGGTTTTAATGGACTATTGAGTTAAATGGACCATTTATCTCCATTTAAAATTTTACTTAATTTAAATTTTTTAAATTTTTATACTCTTCTAAACTTTAAAACCCCCACTTATTAAAGACTAAAAATTAGTGGTTATGTCATAGGCACAATTTCAGTTGTGATCTTTCAGGCCAAGTCTTGCTACTTTTTGAAGGTAGGAGGTAGTTAGCAGAATAGTCTACTGAATTCTGCAATTTTTAAAATACTTATCTTTCACAATCCTTCTAAACTGCTCTTGATTTTTTCCCCAGATTTAAGCATGAGTTTAAATTCTGTTGACTGAGCTAGTTTGCAGATTTTTATGGACAAAAGATGCCCTCATTACCATCCCTATGTTTTCACCATTCTGCATTACTAATGATCAGAGAAAATGGATTCATTTTGGTTGTATAAACATTTTAAGTTACCAAGAAAAATATTTCAGACTCTTGCAAATGAAAAAAAATAGTAGTACACTAGAGAACAATATTATGCTGTGGTTATTACTTTGTCTGGAAAAAAATCAATACAAATGGCATGAATCTGTAGGAAGTAGAATAAGAAATACATTTAAGGCCGGATGACGTTTATTTACCTGCCAGTGCTGTATATTCATATGGATTCTCTGGTATGCTAAGGATTTGATGGACTAGTTCAGGTTCACATTGATGCATGATTTGTGGCAGGGGGAGCAAACAAATATACTATATTTACCATTAGTGCCATTATAAATATTTTAGAAGGCTGAATACTTCTTGCTTCTTTTGGAGCAATTTTCCTAAGTTTATTTAAACCTCATTTTAACCCATGCAAAACTACTTCCTTGCCTACTACTGGTAAACAGATACTGTTTTGGTGAGCAAAACTTTTGTTAGTTTGATCTTTTCTACCTAAAAGTTGAACCTGTTATCCAAACCTGGCTTTTGCAAAAAAGGTCTGCAAGTGAAAGTCAGTTCTACACTAAGACTAAAAGCAGTGGCCCGTGTCAGATTTTTCTGCCCATTTCTTGATCGTTAGACCAATATGTTATGCATTGTTTCTGCATTTCTGTTTCTAAGGGGAATTAGAACTAGAGTTGCTGCAAGCTGTTTTCCAAAGCTATGAACTTTCCCAACTGGTAACTTTCTTAGCTGAGCTTGCTTGGAATAATGTATAAGTATTCAATTCTAATTGACCTCCTGCACAAAGCTACCTTCTTTTCCATATCAAAAGATGACATGCTGATCACTGCAGTATTTGCCTAGATCAAGGAAAAGGCCTTGCGTAGTCACTTTTAGTCAGAATATATAATGAAGGCTTCCTTCAGCTCCAGTTCAAACAAACCTAATGCTTCCCAGGGTCAAGGCTCCTGCATTGCAAAAGTCAGTCCTGGATGGGAGCTAAGGAAGCTGAGAAACTCAAGAATCTGGCCAATTAGTCTGGCAGGAGTAATCACTGACATCGGTCATACAAGGTCTCTGCTTTCATGACTCAGACTTTTAAACCCTAAACTACCAGGTGCCATGCTGAGTCCTGCTATAACATCATTATTTTTCTGAAAAGAGGAAATCAGGAAAAAAAGTAAGTGAAGTAAGGAGTTTGCATCAGAAAGAACAACTATTTGGAGCTGAAATGAAATGCAATATTCCTAGTTAGTTGCCTTTCCTATAAAGCATTACTTGACTAAAAACTACCTGTAAGTAAATCATTCTTCTGGGTACTCAAAGAAGTATTTTATATAGGCCAATCCCTTTGTTAGATGGACATATGAAGACTGCAAGTTAGGTAATTTTGTTAAAGCACTGTATTATTGAATTTTACTCTGTACCATCAACATTTTGATTCTTACCAGTCTTTGGGGGAATTCCACCTTCAGAGTGAGAACCTCCCTCTCCACACACGTCCACAAGAATAAAATCAATGTGCGGAATTCACATATGTTTTTTACACTTTCCCAATAATGTGACTGCTTCCAAGAGGTTTGGGGTGGGTTTTTTTGTTATTGTTGTTGTTTTATTCTTCTCTAATTCATGGCACTGGAGCTTCCCAACAGCCATGTCCAAAACATATTCTTCTTTCAGTGGGTTGTTAGAAAGATGAAGGAAGATTCTTACTCTGTTATAATCAAAACATAGCTATTTCCAAACACAAAACAGTTATTGCAAAGCAAAGAGAAATAGTTTGCTAAATGACTCTGGGACAATATCTTTAGGTAGGGAAATGTATACTTTAGGTATTGTTGTGGTTTATCCTCAGCCAGTAACTAAGCACCATGCAGCCACTTGCTCACTCCTTCCCCTGCAAGGGGATGGGGAAGAGAATGGAAAAAAACTCCAACTTGTCAGTTAAGATAAGGACAGTTTAATAAGATAACAATGGAAGAGAATAATAACGACGACAATAAATCTGTAAAACAAGTGATGGACAAATGAAATTGCTCACTACATGCCAAAAGAACCTGATGCCCAGTCTGGTTCTAAGCCATGATTCTGCCTCCTGGCTAGCCTCCCCTGTTATACGGGAGCATGATGTTCTATGGTAGGGGATATCCCTTTGGCCAGTCTGGGTCAGCTGTCCTGGCTGTGCTCTCCCAGTTTCTTGTGCACCCGGCAGGGTGTGAAAAGCTGAAAAGTCCTTGACCTAGTGTAGACACTACAACTACCTACCAACAACTAAAAATACCAGTGTGTTATCAACATTATTCTCATACTAAATTCAAAACACAGCACTATACCACCTACCAGAAAGAGAATTAACTTAATCTCAGCTGCAACCAGGACAATTTCCATCCCTTATTACATACCATCTACATCACGCCCAGGTCCTATACTTCCCAATACATTACAATTAATCACCATCACTTTTCCTGTCTTTTGATATGTACACACAGATATCACTCCCTCAGTCTATGGGTCATCCCTGTAAAATGTCCATTGAGTTCATTCAGTCCATGACTCTTGGGCTCCATCTGTCGTAACAGTCTCTCAGGGCAGGAGAGATGGTGTGTGATGTTGAATTGTTGCATGCTGCAGCTGGGGCTCATAGCTGATGTATCCAGCGTGGTCCATGCTCACTGTCTGCAGGTTGAAGATGTCAATCTCAAGGAACTTTCTGGGCACTTGTGCCTGAAGCCAGTTCCAGTCTCATCACCTCTGCACCTTGCTTGATTTCATCAAAGCTCATTCTTCATTAATCTGGGTGATTCGTACTGTAATACTATTGTTATGGCATATAACAATCATAGTAGTGATGACATGCATTATTATGTAGAAATTTACATCATATATTTTAAATCATTGACGACTCTCAGCCAAAATCAAATCTCCTTGAGGTATACACCGGACTTCCCCATCCTTTCGCATCACACACCAAGTGCACTCAGGACCTTGAGCAAAAGCAATCGCATGGATGGGTTTGTTTTTGTCTGAAGCAGGTTGTCTTGTCCCACTCAGGGGGTTGGGTGAGGTTAACTTTTTAATTCTCAGTGCGGTAATCAGGAGTAACGACCATTAATTTAGAGGTTCAAACCAATCATAAATTTACTTAAAATTCAGTGGAACTACAAAAGATAGAGGCTTGGCAAAAGTCATTACAATGCTCAAAACTTAGCAGAACTATGAAAAGTAAGGGTTTAGCAAAAATGTGTGACTATATTACTCTAATGTGCCAAAAATTGTCAGAGACAAAGACAGTGATAGAAAGGAAAAGGAAGAGGGGAAGAAAAGAGAGAGAGAGAAAAGATATCACCACCCTTGGATCCAGCCACGTTCTCTGCTTGTAGTTGTAGTCTTCAGGTGGTGGGCGTGCACCGAAAACTTATGTTTCCCCTTTTTATAACGCTATGTGCCTGCCCCATAGGCAGAGGTCTGTCATCACTGAGCAGGCGTAGTATGTGCTCAGGAATGTTCAGAAATGTTCTAGAAATGAGTCGGTGGGTTGTGGGGGTCTTGGAGGTTTCATTGACCCCTCCCTTCAGGGCTGATCAAGTGAGTGGTGATCTTTCACAGGCACATGGTGCACAGGACACAGACGGTCTTTGTTTACATGTTTCAGGAATAGAGTGGTCTCACAAGACTTTATCCTGCCTTCGCAGGATCCGTTCTTGGTCAACACTCCCTCATCATCAGCCCACCCCCGCCCATGTCAAGACGGGTGTTTGCAATATTCAGTTGTTATCAGGGCCTTACACAGGGCTAACCCAGAATGTCTTCCCCAACATATTCTTCATACGTACTGTGGGGACTTTATCCCTTTCTACAGTGCATGGAAGTTTTGATTGGACAAGGTCAGCTCAATTGGTAGACCCCCTAGTGTTAACTAACCAGGTGGCCTTTGCTAAATGTGTATCCCAATGTTTGAAGGTCCCACTACCCGTTGCTTTCAGTGTAGTCTTCAACAGTCTATTGTATTGTTTGATTTTCCCAGAGGCTGATGCATGATAGGGAAAGTGATACACCCACTCAATGCCATGCTCCTTGGCCCAAGTGTCTATGAGGTTGGTTCAGAAATGAGTCCCATTGTCTGAATCAGTTCTTTCTGGAGTGCCATGTCACCAGAAGACTTGCTTTTAAAGGCCCAGGATAGTGTTCGGGTGGTGGAATGGGGTACAGGATATGTTTCCAGCCATCCAGTGGTTGCTTCTACCATTGTGAGCACATGGTTCTTGCCCTGGAGGGTGGTGGGAGTATGATATAATCAATCTGCTAGGCATCTCCACATTTATATTTCTTGAACAAGTTTTCAGGTGTTTTTGAACAGTCTTTCCACAGCTGAGACACAAGACCATAGGGAGGAAGAGATATTTTCTTCATATTGCCACAGTTGGCCAGCCAATTCATTCACCATTGGTGCCTCTTTGTCTTTCCAGGCCATTACTGCCATTAATTTGGCATATGCTGGTGGTGCACTCTGTACAAACCTCTGCCACATGGGTTGAGTACATTGGGCTTCATCTGGATTTGTGAGCAACTGCACATTGTCCGAGTCATAATAAACCATCTCCTGCACTGAGTAAAAAGTAACCAAGAAAGTAACCTGGACAAGGAATGGAAAAGTATGGCTTCTAAGATAAGCTCTTGTGGTTGTTTTGTTTTGGTTTGTGGGTTTTTTTACATATCATAGCAGCATATTCACAGTGGTAAGAGTACTGGCAGTTCAATTCAGAAAAACTGAGTAATAACAACTCATTTTTATTTGATGGCCACACATGAAGTCTCTGTTGGTTCAACAACCACAATTACTGGTGTTGAATATTGCTGACTTACAGACAGATCCAAGAAGTGTGTTTTAATTTTAACAGCATACTTAGTACTATCCTACTGTCTATAACTGGGAAATTAGAGTTATGATTTCAATTTCAGGCCCTATGTCTGCTGCCTTTCTTGAAATAAAATATTTTGTCTCTGTAGGTTTCATAAAATGTGTTATAGCCCATAATAAGCTTTTATGGACAACAGTTGCTGAATCATACAGTATCTTCAGTTACACAGTGTCTCCTTATCTCCTTTGACAGCTCTTCATTGTGATAAAATGTATGGGAATAAACATATACAATGAATGCCTATCCTAATTTGTCAGCCTTAAATGAATGCTATTCACTATCAGTTTCTTTGTAATTAAAGTGGGCACATTGTTATTGGAAATAATGGCTTTGTTGGTAATTTTTATTGATTACCAACATATATTAGAAAGAGATAAATGACCAATCTAATTGTTTGTGGATTATTGTTTCCCGTGCACTCATTACACTGGGTCACACTGAAATAAGGGAAACATTTCTCAAAGAGAACAAATATTGCTTTTTATTACGTGAGACAAACAATTCTGAGTGCCAAAATAAAAACATGTGGTTGCAGGTCTTCATGTATACACAGAGAAAGACTCAAGAGCGGGACTGGAGTTGCAGTCCCAAGAATAATGAGACATATCAGGAGTACACATTCCTCAGCTAAAGGATGAGTAACATGACCAAAGAATCATGTATGTTGGAATGGACTTCTGAAATCATCTGGTCCAATCCCTGACTCAAAGCAGTGTTTGATCAGGTTGCTTGGGTTGCTGCCTTTTCAACATCTCCAAGAATGGAGGTTCAGTGGCATCTTTGAGCAACCTGCTATAATATTTGATTGTCCTCATCATGAATTTTAGTTCTTAATAGAATCATAGAATCATAGAATCATCTAGGTTGGAAAAGACCTTTAAGATCAAGTCCAACCGCTAATCTAACCTTGCCATCCCACCACTAAACCATGTCCTTAAGTACCTAAACCATGTCCTTAAGTACCTAAAACCATGTCTTTAAGTACCTTAAGTATAATTAGTCAGAATTTCTTTTATGACTGTTGCCTCTCCAAATGGGGTTTGACTTTATCTTCTCCATAACAACCTAGTATGTAGTTGAAGACAGTGGTAAGATTATTAACCTTTCCTTGCAGCTAAACAAACCCAGCTCCCTTAGTCTCTCCTCATACATCCAGTGCTCCAGCACACTGACAAATGTGGTGACCCTTCACATGACAATCTCCTGTTTGTCTGCTACTTATTGGAATGGCCCCAAAATGAACATAGTGGTCTAGATGCAGACTCGTAAATGCCAGAGAGAACAGAATAACCATTTTGCTTTAGCTACTGACTATGTTTTTGTTAATGCTTTTTTTGTTAATGCTATTTTTTTTTTCACTTTACATATTCTTACTATGCAAGTAATAAGGTTATTTTTGCCTCATTTAGACATGGTGATGGTGAATCCAGACTCTCTGTCCATAGTAATTCAGCTTTTATCTCTATTTCCAAACTAAAATTGTCACAGTGTTCTCAAATTCTTTTCCAATAAATACATCTGTACACCTCTAGATACCAACAGTATGTTAAGCCAATGGTCACTCATTTATTAGAATGAGATTCATTTTGTAAAGTTTCTTCTTTTTTCTTCAGCTTCTGCAAAGGGATTAGATTTTGAATCGAGATGTGCTGTGAGACATGATAAGAACTTTAGGATGTTCAAATCAAACCTCAAAATTTTCAGGTCAGATCCCACTTTAGCAGGAACCTAGTGATCTGAGTGATCACTGTGCTTTCAAAAAAACTTTTAGCATTCCTTGAAGGTTCCCTGTAATAGTGTCTTTAGGACACACAGTTTATGTGAAAGTACTTATTTTCTATCCTGAAGAGGCTAAGAGCTGTGCCCAGGTACTGTGATCATGCTAGAAACAATGAACTGTGAATCCACCAATGATCAGCTGAAAGGGAAAAAGAAGTAATGCCAGCAACTAAGAAATGGAATTCATGTTGTGTTTTAAATATGAAATATCATTTACAGCATAGGCTTTTTGGTTTCTACTTGAATACTTTACATTTTCTTTTCAATTCCATTACCTCTACTTACAGGAAAGGAATTTCTTTCAGAAAAAGAAGATATTTAAAAAGGAAAAGAATAAAACCAAAAATTCATTTCTTCTCTCCCTGCTTAAATTTAGAACATACAACTTCTGAAAATTTATGGGAAAGAAGGAAGAGGGAGAGTGTCACCCCAGGGGGGAGAAAAAAAAAACAAACAACAAAACAAACAGTGGTTGAAATGCTCATTGGTGATGTGTTAAGAGAAGGTTAAGAAAAAGAAGATTAAAGTATCTCTTTTGCTAATTTGAAGAAAGGATTCACAAGGCATGTGAATGTTCCAGTCAGCAAGTTTGGCATGGGCTGGTTTCTCTTTTTCTCATGTTGGACCTATCTTGATTTTCTGCAAATAAAAATACTGACTGCCAGAGGAGAGACAGAAGTGTGCTGACTGCATAGCGCACTGTTTTTGGCTGGGAGAGTTAAGAAATGCAACATAAGGTCAGAGCTTTGTTTGATTTAAGTCTCCACCTTGAGACTATGCTGGGATGACACTTTATTTTTCCTTTGAAATGTTCTGCTGTAAACCTGAGAGACATTGATGATAAAAAATTCTTGAAAATAATTAATTGTCCCCAACAATTTTAGTTCTGACAGGTTAATATTTTCTAAGTGAAAAGCTGGGTGGTTTTTTTTTTTAGAAAAGCCACCCTCATTCATTTTAAATAAAGTGTCCTATCTTTGATTCCTATGTTGCAGTCTTTCCAGGGGAGCAAAGTTAAACACAGCTTAGACTTCAGCATGGAAGGAAAATCCGAGCAAGATGTGTAGTGAATGAGTATATCAGTCATTTATGGCTCAGAGGAACCTGTATGTCAGAGGAGTGAAGATATTCATACTCCTGAACTCTGCAGTTGAGAAAAGCAGGAGTTGTGGATTTTTGCAATGGTAACATATTTTAGCTTTTTTTTTTTCCTGAGAATTTCTTGGTTTGAGGAT
Organism: Aramus guarauna; assembly: GCA_013400195.1. Lineage (NCBI taxonomy): Eukaryota > Metazoa > Chordata > Aves > Gruiformes > Aramidae > Aramus > Aramus guarauna. The sequence goes on from VXBL01002932.1 coordinate 178,290, forward strand.
ACATATTTCTGAGGGAACCAAACATGCTGCACATTTTGCTGTATCAGGAGTAACAGAGCTTTTTATTGCTTCATATGACCACAATTGAAGCAAGAGAAGAATCACTTCTACTCTTAGGCTTGCATGTACCTTCTAATGTGAGAACTGTAGGACTGCTTTATAATAATAATTTTCATTTAACATAGGTATTATATATTTCACTTTCTATGTGAATATAGGTAATATTGTCTATATTATATACACCATGGCCTGTGCTAGCAACAGGGCCATTACTTCTGCTTTCAACTAACTGTAATCATTAGCATTGTCACTTCCAGTTTATAAAGTCACAAATAGTTCTGTTTAATATCTTTATCAATAATCTAGATAAAGGGATCTAGTGTGCCCTCAGTAAATTTGCGCTGCACACCAAGTTGGGCGGGACCGTTGATCTGCTGNATGAGGAGCGTCTGAGGGAACTGGGGTTGTTTAGCCTGGAGAAAAGGAGGCTGAGGGGAGACCTTATTGCTCTCTACAACTACCTGAGAGGAAGTTTTAACAAGATGGGAGTTGGTCTCTTCTCCCAAGTTGAGCAATAGGACTCAAGGAAACGTTACAAGCAATAGGACAAGAGGAAACGGCTTAAAGTTGCACCAGGGGAGGTTTAGGTTGGATATTAGGAACAATTTCTTCACCAAAAGGGTTCTGAAGTATTGGAACAGGCTGCCCAGGGAAGTGGTTGAGTCATGATCCCTGGAGGTGTTTAAAAGACACGTATATGTGGCACTTTGGGACGTAGTTTAGTGGCAGTGCTTGGTAGTGCTAGGTTAACGGTTGGACTCAATGATCTTAACGATCTTTTCCAACCTAAACAATTCTATGAGTCTGTGATTCTGTAGCAGGTCAACTCCAGAGTAATTAACAAGCTCACTTCTGGTCCTCTAAACACTGTCTTTTTTCATGTGTTTTGTAGCTAACTTTGTTTGACGTCTAAAGTTTATGAATATCCTCTCAGGTTCTTGCATGCTCACTAGTTCTTGGTGGGTATAAGTGGGATTTCCACTATCAAAAGGTCTCAGGGTATTTTGACACTAACTGGACAATCCAAAGGCCTTTTTTAACTGAACAGCAGTGTGAAAAGCAGAGAGGTTTCCCAGACCAATGCCACTGTTGTAGGCTTCCACTGCTGATTTACAAAAGTGAGGAAAAGACTCTAGATCATGAGTAGACCTTTTGATACATTGGATTAATGCATCTACTAAACAGAAGAATTTCTGAAAAAGAAGTAACTTCATGCATTGAATCCTGGGTAGGTGTAAGTGCAGCAAATGCTAAGTAAAAGGCAGTTTTTTATGGCAGTAAATTCTGGGAAGGATGTAAGTCCATTTTATTTTCCTTAGTTTATGTGCATATCTACCTCTATTAATTGCATAGATACCTTCTAAAGGACTGCATTGTTACACACAAGTTCCTTCCTGGATCCAAATTCTAGAAAAGTGCCACTGAAAGCAGTCAAAGCATTTGCCTAGTGTCATGGTTTAGCCCCAGCTGGCAGCTAAGCATCCCGCAGCCACTCACTCACTCCTTCCTCCCAGTTGGATGGGGAGGAAAATCATAAGCAAAAGGCAAAATTTTTGGGTTAGGATAAGGACAGTTTACTAGGACAGCAAAGGAAGAGGAAAATAACAACAGTAGTATGTAGAACTTACAGAGCGGGTGACACACAATGCAATTTGCTCACCCACAACCCAACCACCCAATGACTGCACACTGAGACCATGCCAGAGCTGCTGCTCCTCCTCAGCCAGCACCCTTTTATGCTGAGCATGACATAGGTATGGAATACTCCTTTGGCTAGTTTGGGTCACCTTTCCTGGCTGTGTCCCGTCCTAGCTTCTACTGAAAATTAACTCTATCCTAGCAGAAAAACAGGACACCTAGAAAGCCTTAGAATTGGACCAAAAGAAAATAAAAAAAAAATCTTACTGCTTATTACTTAAACTTCAATCCATTTCTAAAATATACATTTATCAGGTAAGATAATACCTGTTCTTGAGCTGAACATTTTTCCCCAGGCATATGGTAAGAAACCAATTCTCCTAGTGTTTTCTCTGAAGCCAGAATGTTCTCTTAAAAACAAGATAGGAGTGAATACCAGCTATGCACTTTGGTACGACAGCATATGCTGATCAGTGGAGCTCAGGATATAGTTACATATTTTCTTTTATCCTGTATTATGTTCTTCGAGATTCTTACCTTTCGTATCTCAGTTGAAACTCAAAATCAAACACATAAATCAAGTTGCTTGTATTCCCTGTTGATGCTTTATTCCTATTATTCCAAATCAACTGTGTCACCTAATTATTAGATTTCTCTGCATTATCCTTAAATGATTACACTCAAATACTGTTTTTCTTAACAAGCATTTCATACAATCTTCTTTTTATTAACCCTTTAGCCTAATTTGAAATGTGAATAAAATTTTTCAGCAAATTTAATCTATAATTGAGACTGATAAACTATTCAAGAATCTCCTGATTCATAATCTAGTTATGTCTTTAATTAGGTACGGCATGCCTAGTCTAGGAATGAAAACCACTAGTGCCTGCTGTATTGCGTGGAGGGTGTGAATGTTTGACACACCGTGGAGTCACAGAGCAGCTGAGGTTGGATGGCACCTCTGGGGATCATCTAGTCTAACACCTATTCAGAGCAGGGTCAGCTAGACCAGGCTGATCAGGACTGTGTCCAACTGGAGTCTGAGTACTTTCAAAGATGGAGACTATACTATCTGGCTGGGTAACTTCTTGTAGTGTTTCACCACCATTACAGTAAAAAAAAACCCTTACTGTTATTTTAAAATGGAATTTCCCATAATCCAGTTTGCTCTATCACTGTGTACCACAATTTTTTGTGCTGTGAAAATCAAGGGCATTATGCTATTGAATGGACAGAGGCACAAGATAAATACTATCCTATACTGCAAATATAGTATTTAATTTACAAGTATCTTGTCCACAATACACATTCACTTACACAAACATAACCTTAGAAGTCCTGATAGCTAAAGCAGAGGATATTTCTTTTTTAAAATTGAAGTCCCTGGACTTGTTTAAATGGACTTCATCTAAAGCTCTGCCTTTTACTCTATATCATCCTTCCCCATTTACCTCCTATCTTTTGCATGAGCTTTACCATCATGGTTCCTCTCCCCTTTCCTGTACCTCTGCAGACATGTGCCACTGCTGGTTTCAGGAAATGGTAGAAGACCTGAGGCATGGAGTGACCCTGCCTCTCTCCTCTGCTCAGCTTCCTAGTACCACACTACTGAGTCATGATGTTTCTGTCACCTCTCTGCACCCCACATTTAACAAATAGCAGCACTGCAGGCCTAGGATAGCAGCTGAAAAGTCCCTGTGTGTTCTAGTCAATACCATCCCATAAAAGACACCTTAGCTTGTTATGCAGTACTATTATAGTGGTAATAATAACATGGTTCAGAAGTTTTGATACCTGAAAAGATAAGGTTGTGTCAGTGAAAGGTTGCTCCCAAGCTAATTGCCTCCTCTTTTCAGTAGCAGTTAATTAGCTTTGACAGAGCACCATGTTAAGGAGACTTCAATAATTCTACGTTTGGAGCTGGCTGAGGAATTTGTGCACGATGCAGACATTATATACATATATTCTCTTCATATCTTTCCAACACTCATTCTCAAAAAAAAAAAAAAAAAAAAAAATTCCACTTTCAACTTCTGCAACATCAGTAATCTGTTGGGCAGCCCGAGTNCAGAATGGACTTATGCTACATACCTAGTGTGCAAGAATGGTGCAAGTGGTCCTGAGGTGGGGATGGCAACAAGTGCATATCCTCTGCAGATTGCTTTGGATCGCTAGACGGATTCTGCTGTTATGTGCTCTGTAGCATCTCCAGAGTGTATTTGCTTTCCTTCCTCTGGACCAGCTGCTTACAACTAGTGATGCAGGTTTGCTGGTGTTACACACAAGTCCTATAAAACAAATTAGAAAAAACATAAGAAATTAAGAGGATACTTATATATATTATTGTGCATAATTCTCAGAGATGGTTTCTATACTTGTAGAAACAGTTCCCACCATTAGTGGAGATAAATGGAAGAAATGCCATCAACTTCAGGGGCTTTTTGTATCTAGAAACCTTTTAAGCATCAGATTGCAGTATGTTTTGAA
>VXBL01002933.1:9911-72386 GCA_013400195.1 Aramus guarauna
GGGGTCCCTCTGTTATTTGGGGGGGTTGGTGTGACTGGAGCCCCTGTTGCCTGGGGGGCACTGGGGTGACCGGTTGTTACTGGGGGGGGGCTGGCATGAGTGTGCCCCCTGTTACTGGGGGGTGCCCCTGCCGTGCCTGGCTCCCTGGGGCCGGGGGCAGGGACCTTGCCGGCAGCCCGGGTCCGCACCGTGTTATAAAGGAGGGAGTGCGAGGCAGGGCAGGAGCCAGCGCTCAGGACCCTTCCTGCCCCCCGTGCTGCTGAGCCCCCGGCAGGTCCTGGGCCGGCAGCCCGGGAGGGGGGTGCTCCGGGGCGATGTCCGCTCCGCCCGGCTTCCACAGCGCTGGAGGGGTGCTTGTGCTTCCCCATCGCAGGCTGCTGCTGGTTAAAAGCCTTTAATGACCTTTCTCTGGCCCTTCTCTGCAGAAAGTTATTCCTGGCGTCTGACTGGCACTTCTGCTGCGGGCAGGGCTGGTTTGCTGTCGTTCTGCCTATTTCTCTTCATAAACTTTTGTGGTGTCGGCAGATTGTTTATCCCGGTCTTACCCTGATGGAATTGCTTTGGAGAGTGATGTTATCTCCTTAGGGGATGCGCTTGTTGAAGGAAAGAAAGGAAAGTCCCCTGTTTGGGAATATTAAAGCTGGAGGGGGTGAAGACACGCGGATTGCAGTGTTGGGAGTTAGTCATCAACGTGGAATTGATTCCTAGGAAGTTGTCTTACTCGCAGGAGTAAGCACAGCTGGTGCAGCTTGGAGCGTGCTTTGGTGTGCAGGTGTTTAGACCTTGGGTGAGCTTTCAGGATGTGAAAAGAAACAGTAATGCTTGGTGCAACGCATTTAGCGAAGAGGGTTTACTGAGGTTTTCTGGCTAATCTGAATGAACTTGGAAAACTTAAATGTGTTTGTACTTCTATAGCTTTTTTTTTTTTTATAAAACAGAAACATACATCTAGTTGAGAAGCTGGAAAAGTACAAAGAATGATCAAGTTTCTGATTCAAAATTCTGAAAGTGAAATAGTGATGGTGGGGACATCCCTCCTTCCACAGGGCTTTGTGCTTCACATGCACCGTAGTGAGGAGCTGCGGGATTTAGTATTTTTGCGGTTGTTGTTAGCCAGCAGAGCTGTGCTTAGTGGGATGCGCTCATGCATGCATCCTTTTGCTAGATAGAAGGGAATGTGCTTTCTCTTGGTATTTCTGTAGCTCTCTGAGAAATTCTGATGACTTGTTGTGCATATGCAAAGCAAACTTGTAGATTAATCGGTTTTGTTGGGGAAGGGGCTGGTGAGCCAGATCCCTCCTGGAGAACCTGGAACTGTCCCAGTACAGCTCTTGCTTTTCCTTCAATGCATCTTGTGATGGTTGATTGCTCTGAAACAGAGTGAGAAGGGCACAGAGTGGCTGGATTCAGAGTCCTCTGTGTTACACGTGGACGTGATGGTGCACAAGAACTGTATTTGCAAAACGCTTTTCTACAAAGCAGGGAGGATACCAGTGCTACAGGAAAAACCGTGACACAGCTGAGCACTTCTAATGTTCTAGTGTAAAAGCCTTGGTGAGCAGTGAGGAGTGGGCAGGAAGGGGGAGGTCGTGTCACACACTGGCTTAACCCTCTGATAATTAGTCCTGCTCCAGTTGTGACGGAGTAAAACCTGTTGCTTTGTCATCACTTTGCGTTTGCCTCCTGTTCAGTCAATAATCTCTGGGGTGGTGCCTTCTGGGTAGCCAAGGTTGAGCAAGTAAGTGCCTTCTGCAACTTTTATTTTGTTTCTTCCCAGGCAGCTGGAGGAGCCCGACGGGGCCATACAACCAAAACCCCTTGTCTTGAGGGACGCTTTCTTGCTGCTCGCTGCCCTTTGCGCTGGAGCTCACAGGCCCCATCGGCATTTGCTTGCAGAACCGTTGGTACAAGGTAACCTCTTTCTTTTGAGCGTCGCAGCTTGCGGAGCATCTGCGGGCGCAATTGGGTTTGGGGAGAGTGGCTGGCAGTGATGGTTTCTTTACTCAGTTCACCTGCGGCAAAAGCGGCACACGGATCCGTGTGTGCACTGAAATCCTGCTTGATCTTTACTCTCTCCTTTGGCTGTTGCGACGCAGCCGAGCTAATGTGTTTGCTCAGTCCTGAGGGACTAGGGAAAAGGCTTCCCTGCTTGGGTCTGCGCTCCTGCCGTCTCCTCCCCATCCCTTTCCTCTGATATAAAAGAAAGCTACCCAGCAGTTACCTCTGCTGACACTGAACTTTGTTCTGTTTCCTGACGTGGGCTCTCCTGTGTCTAAAAACACAATTTGTAGAACTTGCATAAGTTGCTTTCCCAACGTGATCATTTGATCCGAGTGATGAGGTTACTTTATACACGCTATTGTTGAGAGTGAGTCACGAGTCCTGCAGTGACAGGTACACCTCTGCCAAGATTTTTTTTTTTATAGAGTTTGAAATTTCATATATCAGAACAAATAATTACAGGCTGCTCGTAATCTCTTGCTGCTTTTCCCCAAGTACACATTCAAGTCAATTGTGTGCTGCCGATCGCTCACAGAATCTGTAAAGAGCAAAAGAGGACCGCTTATATCTCTGCTGGCTTCTCTAAGGTCACAAGTCCAAAGAGCAGTAGAGTTTGACCTACAGTGGCAGATTATTGTAGTATTTTTGCTTAGTTATCAGCCGCTTCTGGACCTCCAGTTTAATTTATGCCTTTGCAAGGAATAAAATAGAGTTATTGACTAATTTTCCTTTCCATTCTTGCTCTGTGGAGTAGCAGATGGGCAAGTTTGGAGTTGAAGATGTGGTGGGTTTTTTTTTCTTCTTGGAAAAATCTGGCTCTGGTAGTGCATGTGCGAGTCTGCCAGGACGGTTTAGTAACCAGCTTAGGGAGTTGTTAGGTCTGTCTTTGCAGTGCGGGCAAGTAGGCTGGATCTTGCTGCACGGTTGCTTGTGAAATGCATCTATTGACTTGCTTTCACGGGTCATTGCTAGCATCTCTGTGTTCTAACCAACTCCAAGCTTTGGAGGAGCAAGCTGATAAAATGCTTGCAAGGATTGTGCAAGCCCTGGTTGTGTAACGGGGCTGTATGAATAACCACTGGAGGTAAGAGGAGCAGCTCGCATTACGAAGGGAAAGAAAAATCCTGTGTGAAGTATCTTCTGTTTATGTTGACCGTACTGGGGTGGAGTTGGAGACCTCCAGCTTTTGCAACTCAGGATCAGCCTTTCAACGTGTGACCCCACTGACTCCCTGCCTGACTCGTCTGTTGTCCTGTGGCCTCGTGTCCCTTTTCAGCACAGGGATCTCCACTTTGGGTATGGGATTGGTGTTCTGGGGTCCGCTGGTGCACGTGGCTGTGTGTGATTGCAGGGGACTGGGCTGGGTCATAGCCTGTATTTCACAAGCATTCAAAAAAGTAAAATACAGCTCAGGTTGTCTTACCCGTAGCAGGCAGGGAGGTTCGTAGGGTGACTGCACACACTTCTAACAGGGCAGCCAGATGCGAAGCCTGGGTCTGGGACCAGGAGGGCAGCTCTCTTGCAGAGTTACAGGCAACGTAAGGATGGTGCAGTCACACCTCTGTCCCTTACAGCAGCGTAGGAGACCGGCATGTAATGTTTGAAGAGCTCTCGCATCCTCAGAGGAAAGTCACCTTATAAATACAAAATGTCCCGGTTCCATACAAACAGCACTTGGTTTTCTTGAAATAAATAAATCCCCAAAACATAGTGTTCTGATAGGAGGTCTTTACAGCTCTTAAACCTTTGCAGGATCTATTTAACCATGTGCCTCTGATGCTTTTCCAGCTGTTAGTTTCAAAGGAAACCTCCCAAATGAGAACAGCATTAGAGGGTTCCAACTCTGTCCAAACTCTTCCCGTTGGAAGAACTCAAAGTCTGTGGCTACCAACCTTGTCCGTAGTGCTCCCCTCCCTGTAGTGGCTGCAGGCAAAATCACAGCTAGTCACACACAAACCCTCAACAAATAAAGGCGGGGGGTGGTTTTCACTGAACTTCCACCTGTGGTGGCAGCATTGGGTACACTTGCAGAAGAAAAAATACCATATTGCCCTCTTGAGCTTAAAAAAACGTCTTCAGCAGGACCTGAGCCATGCAAAATACATGCCTGAATGGGTTGCTCCTGAGATTTTGCAGTGTAGCCCTCTGAGCAAGTCATTTGCACAGGGTAGTTGGCAAAAGGATGGTCTACAGCTCCTGCAGCCTTGTCCCAACTCCCGAATATTGGCGACGTTGAGACCCCTATTTCCCTTTCAAAACAATGCCTGAAGCACTGATTTTTGTCCCTCCCTGGGAAGGGAGGCTGGGGAGCAGTATTAGTTAGCAGGGGGTTCTGTTTACATGCTGCTCTCAGGTTTTATTTATCCTGTAATCCTCAGCCTTTGTTTTTCAGTGCTGGCTCATGTTAATCTGCGCGAAGGAAGGCATTCAGGCGCCTGAGCCAGTGAGATGCCCCACATCCTTGTTTAAAGGTTGCGAGACAGGCTTTTATCTGGTGAAAGGAAGTGTGCAAATTCAGTAATTCTGGGGTGCTTTCTTTTAAGGCAGCTTGGCAAGTTTGAATGCATTTTTGTGTTGGATAATGCTTTAAGGCCTTTAGTTCGGTGTACTGGGCTTACTGCGTAGCCCCACCTTGGTGTACCCATAGGGTGGAGTTGCTTGCGGCCTCAATAAAACCGTTCCTCTTGTTGTTGTTCTCTTCCTTGCTTCAACAGCTGCTCTGCTGTCCTTGAATAAGACATATTGGCCACAAAAAAATCCAAGTGTGACAGTGAAAGCTCAAATATGCAGTATTTCAAGCTCCAGACTGACTGATGCACAATCCGCATCTGTCTCATGCCTAAAATAGGAGTTTTGCCGATGTCTGAGCTGGTGTGTCAAGGACTGGCTAGAAGAGACCTTGCACAGTGAGAGTAATTTGTTCTGTTTCCCCAAAAAAACCCAGCTTTTAGTTGGGTGTGCCTTACCCTGGCTTGAGGTGCTGCTGCAGCCAAGTTCTCTGGTTAGACTGGGGTTTCTGCATTGCTGGAAGGCACGTGGAGAGTCACTTTCCCGGCATGGTGTAGAGAGACTGCTGCTTTCCACCCTTCTTTATTGGGTGGTGGTGATTAATGGGAAGTTGTGGGATGTGCCGGGATGATTTATTTTTTTTAAGTATGTGGGAAGAAAGTGATACAGAGGCGATAGGTGTAGTGAAAGTTAAACCTGTCACAGGTACTGGTGAAAGTCAGCCCTGGATCACTGATCGTTATCGCTGTGATGAGGAAAGCACACCTTTGGCTTGCCGTGTGCAGCGGCCGCCCTGTTCCACAACGAGCACCAACACACTGATGGGACGAGGAAGCCATGAGGATTTCCACCGTGCTGCCTTTCCCCTGGGAACTTGCCCGTAGGGTGAGCCCACCCAAAGCAGGGAGCCTGTGCAGACCACACCAAGCGCGGCCACTCATCTGGCCGGACCAAAGGCATCTTACTGAGGGGAAACGCGATCTCTGCGCAGCAGAGCTACAGAGAAAAGGCTAATCCAAGGCAATGTTAAATAACCTGGAGCTGAGCGCCAACTTCAGTGGTCTGCTTTTGTTTTGGAAAGGACCACTTTTCTTGCCAGGTCTCCCTTTCCTAACAAGGAAGGGGGAGGAAAAAAAGCTGATTTCAGACTTGCTGAGGCCAGTAACTGGCACAGGCTGATGTAAACAGAATTTCTTATTCTAATGAGTTGCATTCGTACCTGAGGAGGAACGAGAGAAGACCTGGTTTTGCCCCAAGGGTCTCCTGGCCTAACACCACACACTAGCACACAGGAAAGTTCACTGCAGTGGGATTCAGAAGAGACTGGGCAGAAATGTCATCTCCACTACAGCCCTGCTCTCTTTCTGCTGCTGACCCTTGTCCTTCCTCATGGGCTCACGTCCATGGGGCTCTTCTTCCTGACACACGTCAGTAACCCGCTTGTCTTGTATCTTTAGTGGGTGAAAGAAGAAAACCCTTTGCTGGTCACAAGGCTGCATTCCTGTTTGTAAGCAAGTCTCTTCCTTCTGCGCTGCCACCACTGCGTGGAGCGATGGGGCTTTGCTGCAGTTTCCTTTCGGTGCTGCCGCCTGTGCGAGCTCTCGACGAGCTTTGCAGATGCCTTGGGAATAGGGACCTGTGAGATGGCCACTGTGTGGTTTTCTTTATTCCTCCCAGGTGTTTTAGCTGGTTTTTAAGTTAGTTTCTATTTATTTTGCTATTTTTTCTAAAGTTTGGGCTGCAAGTCAGCGCTGTACAAAGAGAAGGAGTTTCCATTTGCTTTGACTGCTTATTTCCACTGTCTCTATCAGTCCGGAAGCTGTCGTCTTTTGGGGCTGTCCCACAATGCCAGTGGAAATAACTGATCTCTGGTTTAAAACTGTGGGTTTTGGAGCTTTCTTAAGGCTTCTTCTCGAGGCTGATCATGTCCCTGATCTGTGCTGTGGTCCTGTGCAAGAACGATTAGCACGAGAGAAAGGGTGATCCCTAGGGCAGGGCAGGCCAGGCACGTGGTGAGCAGGGGGATCTGGTCATGCACACCCATCTGCACCTAGGAAATTCAGGTTGGTCCTTCTCCATCAGCAAAGTGCCTTTTGCAGATCTCATGGTAATGCTGACGTCCCCAGCTGCACAGAGCTTCTAGCGCTAGAAATTGTGACAGCTGTGTTTCCGCTTTGCTTACTAATGCAATGGATGTGCTGAGTCAGTGACACGAGGGTTGTCATCATGTGGCTGCAGAGAGCAAGACGAGTACTCTGCTAGCCGTGCCCCTTTGTCCCCTTCCCTGGGACTGTGCAGGGCTTTTACGGGGAGTCCGAACTGGAGAAAGCCGGTCTGAAGGAGCCGGTGGCTTTTTGAGTGTGTGTTTTTGGTAGACTTGCATGGATTCCCATTGACAAGGAAGGCAGTCCTTCGGTAAGTGTCCTTGCTGGGTGGGAGTGGACCGGCTGGCACGGTGGGACTGGGCACACCAGGGCTTGTGTTGGTGGTGTGAGATGCACGGAGAGCTCGTTCCTGCAGGCATGGTTTGACTTAACGGGCTCCCTGGTGTCCCTGCTAGCAGTTAGCTGAGACAGCCTGGACCTTCCTGCAGGCTGGGGAAGGCTTGGCTGCCAGCACCATGCTGAGCTCCCTTTGAATGGTGCCTGGCATTGGCGCAAGTGTCACGCGGAGGGTGACTAATGGCATTGCATGCATTTATGTCACTCGATTCCTCCTTTGACTTGGTCATCACCGGTTTTTACATGCGTGTATTACAAAATAGACCTTCTGCCTGCAGCTCCTGTGTTTATCTGCGCGCATCCAAAGGACACTGATGTCACTTGGTTCCTGTTGGGAAAACTCTGGCTGTTTCAATAAGCTCAGGGGCATGGGAGATGGGGGTGCAGCCTTTGTGCTGCCCGGTGCAGGGCAGGCAGAGTCTGTAGGGCACAGCGGGACTTGTGCCTATCTCCACATGGGTGTGCAGGGATCGTGGGGAGCCCTCTCTACTGTGTTCAGCTGAACTTGGGGGCTGCTTGGTGCTACAGGCTGTGATCGGCTGGCCGGTGTGATCTCGGGCTGGAGCTGAATCCCGGTTATCGGAGGTGGGAGCAGTGAGCAGCCCGGGCTGTGCTTGATCAGCAGTCTTCCTTCTCCTTTCCTGTCATGTGAGTAGCGTCAGGGTGTGCTCTTGATGGCACGGGGTAGGGGAGTCTAGCAGAGAGCTTGGTCACTTGTTTTTGGAGCACAAGAGTCACAGACTGCAGTCCTGGTCTGGAACCGGGAAGCCAAATTGTCCTGAGATACTTGAAAGTCATCGCAAATGTCATATAAATAAAAAGCTACTTCAACTCAAAGAGCCAACTTCCCACCCAAATCGCCAACTTAGCTTCACAGACAAGACTTTTTGGTCACCAGAAGATACTACAATGTGACTCTCAGAAAGATCCTTGTATTTGGCCGAAAGGGAGATGTCCCAGCTGTGTTTTGTGACAGTTGGAGTTCAGGGCTCCAGCACACTTTCGGGGGCATCTGGAGCTCCATCTCCTTATGCTGCTGTGGGCTGTGTGCAAGAGAAGGGGGAAGAATAGATCTCTGGGTTGCTGACCACGTGGCTTTTAGGGTACTCCCCATCCCGTCTTGTTTGTTGTAATACTATTTTTATTTATATTTTAATATTTTTAATGCTGTGATGTGATAGCCCCTTTAGTCCATGTGGAAATCATGGGGAATTTGAGGATGTCTGGCACTGACAGTGCTTCCAGTGCTTTGCTTGAGATGTGCATGAGAAGTAGGAATACGTGTTTTAATACGAGTAGGAAGTGCATCTGTTTGGCAGCGTGGAGATGTGCAGAGAGGGTCCCTGGTGATTTGAATGATTGCAGGCTGCCGTGTATCAAGCAAATTCCCAGGTTTAGAAGCTGCATTCAGAGGCTGAAAAGCTGTGCTAAAATATAGCATTGCTTGATTGCAATCTTTCAAAATGTTGTGACTTTTCTGTGTGACATAGATGCCTCGCATCTTGGCTGAGACTGATTGCTTTACACCAGATTCTCTGTGCATAAACGGGGATCCAGGAGCTGGTGCCATGATTTTTTTAAAAAAAGGAAAAAAAAAAGGGGAGATGTAAGCCTGTCTAATCTTGACTGAAGATATAATAAACATTGGGGATAAAATAACTAGCTTTGAAATTGGTGTCAGGGGAACTTCTGCATCATAAATTTCTCTTCTTTTCCCCTTTTAAAAACCTGATCTAATTCTATCAGGGTCCTTCCAGAGACTGCTGGATTTCCAGGATAGCTAAATTTCAAGTAAGAATCAGGTTTCTTTTCACTGGAAGTTAGAAAAGGACATGTATTTGAACATGAATTGCTGTGAACTTCTGGAAAATAATTGTTACAGCCAACTAGGTAAGACTGAGATAAACTGAGGAATAATCTTCCTGTGCTAGGTGAAGCAAGTTAAATAGTTCCGGAGTTATGACAACCCTTTAAAAAAAAAAAAATGTGAGGTCTAATCCCACATTCTTTGACACATCTAAGCAAACCTTTTCCTGAGGGTGGGGATGGTGAAAGGAGAAGCAAAAAGAAGAACCTGTAGCTAGGATATACAACTCAAATAACTAAATGTCCAGGACCAGATGGAGCCCATCATCAGAATTAAAGCAGTTCTTGTGTCTTTGGTTTTGTCACTAGAGATTGACTGTGTTTCCTTCCAGGGTTAGAGGTCAGTATATAACCTTTACGCTATGGAGGCTTGTGACTGAAGAGAGGAGACTGAACCAAGAATCTAACCCACGCACCAGACCCATAAGCCTCCAGAAATGGTGCTGCTCTTCTGGCTGGGAGTGCGGGGAGCAAGCAGGTGGTCCGGCTGCAGCTGTAGCGTTCCCCTTTGAAGTGCTGGAGAGCTGCAGCATGGTGAAGGCCAGGAGATAGTACGGCTTCTTCCTCCGTGTCTGCTGATGCTGCGTTCCTGGGAGCTCTCTTCCCAAGGATGCCTCTTTCCAAGGCATCGCTGCTCTGGAGAGCAGACCACCTCTGGAGGCTTGAAAAAGCAAAACCCTGGCAGCTGCTGCTTGTCCCCTCTGCTCTGGGAGGCTAGAAGCTCTGTTGCTTTGGGCATGGCAATGAATGGCTGCTGGAGACATAGCCCCCACCTTGCTGATTAGCCCAGGAATTCATTCGCTTGCCCTGTGTAAGGGCAGCTGGCGAATGTCCACATCTGAGCTGTCTGGAGCTGGGAGGGGAGTCGCTGTGGGGCCAGGCGTGTGCAGCCTGCATGCCTTCCACCCCGGGCTGGCTGCCGCTCACCGAAGACATGTCTAGTGTGAAACTCTCCTCCACGTGCGGCTAGTTACAAGGGACGCTGCTGAGCTCTGTGCAAGGAGGCTTTCCTGGGGCTCTGCTGCTGCGAGTGCTGGATGGGGTGCAACTCCTGCCCAAAACCAGCTTAGAGAAATCTCCATTTTTTTTGCACGGCTTCCTCTGAGCAAAGGTTTGTCATTGCCTTATGTGCCTGAGAAAGGATTTGCGAAGGCAATAAACGAGCAACACTTTTCCCCCTGCCAGTGTGTTCCTTCAGTGTTAGTTGCTGGACCTGCTCCTCACTGATTTATGGGAACCCAGCATGGAGGAGGATAGGGATCTTGTTGGCAGTTCTGCGTTGTTGGCAACTAAGCTCCAGTTGTGGAGGCTTTAACTAACAGTTTAGTCTACAGTTGTACATAAATAACACCCAGCTCTTGCTTGGCTCAGAGATCCAGCGATGGAAAGCCTGTCTGCAAGGGAGGGAGGACAGGGTGACCTGCCTGATGGAGAGAAATGTGCAATTTGCTTGTCTGCAGTCGCATCACTAACATTTTTCTTCCGCCCCCCTGCTTAGTGTCATCTCTGGGAGTCTAATGGGAAGCTTTGCAGTGGTATTTTAGTGCCCTTCATAGTACAGTCCTCTTGCCAAGTTCTCCACTAAATTAAACTTCTTGTGGGGCTGAGAGCTGGTTAGGCTGCAAAAATACATGGGAGCCCACTCATGATTGCTGCCAGATGGCTGTGGACTTCTACCTGCACGTCACAGAACTGCCTTTTGTAGCTGGTGGCCCGTGGCAGAGTACTTTGTGTTCTCCGGAGCTGGGCTTTTCCTTGGTGGGGTAACACCAAGGGCTTCTTATTTGCTGAAGAACTTACCTGGTCTCCCTCGTCAGTGCTCCCTGAGCATCACCTTCCCTTTTCTTCCCAGTGCCTGAATGCGTGAGCATAACCTTAAACTTCAGTCAGTGTTACTTCTCAGCTCAGGCACGGCCTGGAGTTTGCTGCTGCTCTTTCAGCCCCCCCAGGAAAGCAGCCTGGGAGCTTTTCTCCAGCAGGCACAGGTTTGCCGAACAGGTGAGCTGTCCCCTCAAGGCTCAGCCACGGGACGTGTCCTTTCTCTCTGGTGGCACCCCCACAGCTCTGAGTCACTTTTGTGTGTGCAAGTTCAGACGTCCATGGTCTCCTAGGTTGGCAGGATGCCCAAGTACAAGAAAAGAGTCACTTTGCCCTTACAAATCAAGTTTTGAGTTAATTATCTGTTTGCTTGGACAGAGTGTGTCCTTGTGTGTTGGGTAGATAATCTTGCGATCTGTACTGGGGTCAGAGGAGTTTAGAGCTTTGGCAGAGCAGCGGGAGGGAGGGAGCGAGTGAGCAATGGGTGGCTCCCCAGGGGAAGGACAGGGACCATAGGGCTAGTCGGGGACTTGTCCTTGTGCTACCACAGACTTTGGCTACGGCCATGGGCAAGTCACAAGTCACTTCAACTCTGCCTCAGCAAATTGAAAGGAGTAATTCAAAGAGATGGAAGTTAAACTGGGGAAGAGACTGGAGGGGACTGGGAAGCTAGAGGCCCAGAAAGGGATGGGTAGTAAATCCAATCTGCATGTAGAGGTGAGTAGTAAATCAGAAGTATTTGTTATTTGTGTTGTAATGACCTAACATGGGGATGGTCACAGAAGTACCATGTCACAGTTCTGCTCTGCAACTTGTAAGCACAGCAGTAGGTTCAGGGCATCGTATCACCTTGTGGAAAGGGGGGAGAAAGACCCAGATCTGTGGGGTGACTGGAAGAGTGGGGTCTTCCCCCACCAACACACATGGGCTCTGTGATGAGTAACGGCTTTAGTAAAGGCTGGTCATGAGCCCTGTTGAGTTTTGCTGGAGTATTAGTAGGAGCCAGGTTGGGCTCCCTGGTGGGAACGTGGGGCTGCTTTGGTGGTGCTGGCAGAGGGGGAGCAGAAATCACTTCTGATGGGTCAGCGTGGATGTACCGGGAAGGGAAAAACTTGTTGGGATGGTGAGATACCTTAAGGTGCAAAAGGATTTTGTGGTATTGTGGTGCAGAGTCTCTCTCCAAAGAGTTGCTGGGCTGCCCTGTGCTCCTAGGAGTAAATGTATAGTGGAAAAATTTGCTGTGAACAGCCCTTAATGCTTTTCTGCTCCTCTTTACACTGTGTGATTCTGGTGTTAATTTGTTTTTCTTTGCTTCCAGTGCCTCTGACCGTCATGGGGGATGCCAGCATGGAACAGACCATCTCCCCTCCCGACAGCACTGCACAGCAAGACTCTTTCTTCAGCATGATGGATGTATTTCTCATCTCGCTCATCACTGGGCTTCTTACTTACTGGTTCTTCTTCCGCAAGAAAAAGGAGGAAGTCCCAGACCTCCCCAAAATGCAATCAGTGTAAGTAACAACTCTCAGGCAGCGTGGGGTGAGTGTAACTTTCCATCTGTGCAGGAGGCTCAGCTGGATTCTGGAGGTCCCCAGGGGAGGGGGGCTTAGTCCCAAAGTGCATTTCTCTCCCCTCATGTTTCTTCCGAGCCGTTCACCTCGCATTGCAGAAATCCCCATGGCAGAGCCAGGCTGCAGTTCTGCCTTACCCCACTGTGTGGCCCAAATCAGTAATTTGCCTTTCCCGAGCAAGGGAAGAAAAGGCAAGGCAGAAAAGCACCTGGCTGTACTTCAAAACTCTTAAGGATTGCTTTGGCTATTGTCTGCATTTTCTGATAAGTCACATTTAGATAAATCTGGAGAAAGGTGGACTTGCTCTTCAGCAGGTTTTCTATCGGAAATCTTATCTACCCTTAGCTGTGAAGAGAAGAAATAGTCTTGGGGAGCTGGGAGGTAGTTTCTGGGCACGAGCTGCTTGGCAGCTCTTGTGAAACTTGTTTGGCTTTGATGTCAGGTTACTGCAGCAGCAGGAGAGTGGATTTGGAGAGGGAGAGGTCCTTGTTCCATCCTGCCTTCTGCAAAGGGCTTAGGACCAGGAGCAAGCTGCGTTGGTGGAGATCTGGGTGCGTTTAGTTCCTGGTCTCAGGCACTTGCTAACTTAATGTTTGTTTTCTGCTGGGCTTTTTAGTTCATTCCTCCTGCTTCTTCCTGGAGTATTGGTAAGAGCAGTGGAGAGGTTTGAAACCCACTACAGCAGGGACTGTAGAAGCTGGTGTTGTGTGATACCTTTCCCTTCGGTCTCCTGGGATCTGTTCCCTGCGTGGGTGCTGTTTGCCCCAGAGAGAAGACCAGCCTCAGCCTTAGCCCAGCTCTGTGCTTTCCAGTATTAGGCCTTTGCAGAAGGTAACCACACACCAAAGGTGAATCCTCTGGGTTTGTAATGCCGGCTGCAAAGCCACTGTATTTTTCACATACAGTTGTACCAGCAAGGTGTCCTGCGTGAAGTGGGTTTCTCCCCGTGGCACTTCGTGGGTGCTGCTCTGTCGAGAAATATTCATCAGTCTTCCATTTCAAAGTTTTACAGCCTGGTGTGGAAAGAAGCTGTGGCAGGAGCTGTCTGTAGGCTGCTCAGATGAGGAGGTTTGGTGATAAGCGAAGGCATTTCAGCAGGGGATTGATACTCCCGTTACCCTGTGTGTGAAAGTGAAATCAAACACAGCAAGCGGTTGTGGGTCTGTTACCTCAGACCTTTATGTCTACCTTAGTGGGTTATGCTGTTTTCATTTTTCAGGGCTTGTTGTCCAGTGTTTGTGTTGTAATTCAGGCCATAATTGAAAAAGAGCAGGTTTGGTCTCCTCGTTTCAGCTTTGGTCAGATCATGAGAGGCCTCTGCTTGAAGGCAAGCCTGGGATGCCAGGTCTGTTGTGAAGTCCCCGGGTAATGGGAAGAGTAGCACACAGCTCAGAGCAAACTCAGGCAGGCTGCACGCGCTGCTGTCGCAGGAGGATGGAAAGTACGTTTTCTGGCTGGGAGGGTTTTAAAAAGAAGAAATGTCCCTCTCTGCAGTACCTTGTGCAGGTGCACATGAGGCTGGTAGCAGCCTGGCTATCTGTGTCTGATCAGCCTTATCTTGGGAATTTGTTTTGTTGAATCGGTAGGATACTTTCCCTTTCGTGCCTGCAAGAGAGGGCTGTGTGTATCTGTGTGTGCGGTTGCCTCTGGAGACTGTAAGGAGAACGGCTGCACTGCCATGAGTGCTAACCTGTCTGGAAAAACGGCACTATCAATCTGAAATTAGATCCCGACATGGTGCAGGTTGGGTCGGAGAGCTCCCGTGCTCATCATTCTTGTGACTGTTTCCACCCGCCATGTGCAGCTCTTCCAGAGGCTGTCGTGACCTTGCGGAGAAGTCACGCTGCAGAGGGGCTCGCTAACCGCCCCGGGTGTGTTACCACTTTGTCCTGCTGCAGGACCTGGGCTTCCATCTGAGACTGGCTGGGGTTTCGGCTTTCACCTGACTCCCGAGTATTTTGCCTGCATTTCCTGCGTGGAGTCTGTGCTGCCTTCTCCGTCTGTATGGGAGATGGCTGGCAGGGAGCTCCCTGCAACTGCCTCTTGCAGGAGCTGTGGAAGAGCTGCACCTTCCGTCACCGATAACCAGGGAGGAGAGGTGAGGTTGCTCTGGACCTTGCCTGATGCAATTGTGTTTTCAAAAAGTGACAGCCAGGTGGGTGAAGAACTGAGAGGAGGCTTTGAAGTAGCTTTCCCCATACATTAACCCTGATTCTGCCATTGTCTGCTGCAGCCCTGCTGTGGTCAGTGTAGTAGCTGGTCTGAGGGCAGCGCAGACCGTAAGCCAAGGCTGTGGCTGGTGGCACATCCATCCTCCGGGACGGGGACGGCAACTTCCTGCAGCTTTTGCAGTGTTATTTTATGGGACACTTGGAACCGAAAGGAAAATGAGTAGGGCAAAAAAGCTTGTTCAGCCTTGGGTTTCCTTCCCTCCTGTCGTCCTTGAGTCTGGGGTGGAGTTTCCTTTCTGATGAACAAGCAAATCAGCTAGATACAGGATCACATCGTCAGCTGCTGCCTGCGGCCGGCTGGGTAGCGAGCTGGTCCATGGGCAGGCCTGTCTGCAGGCAGGGAAGCTGGCCCCGACTCGTGAAGGCAGAGCATCCTTGGTGGGACTGTGTCCTGCTGAAGTGGAGAGCCTTGACCTTAAGAGGTGTTGCTTTTCTTCAGCACACTCTCTGCATCTCTGCCTTGAATTGCCGAACTGTCCTGAACTGCTTTGTCTGATGGTGTTGGGTGATGGTTTCTGTTGTGTCGCTTTGGCCCCCAACTTCAACTGCAGCCTTGGAAGACTGGAGGACAAAAGTGCTGCTCAGCAATTCAGATGCCTCACGATGGCTGCCACTGCTGTAGCGAGGGTTCTTGCAACGTGGGAGCGTGGAAGCAGAGTCTCCGACCTGAACAACAGGGTCTGGCACCTTGATGCCATCCTGGGGGTTTTTGGGAACCTCCGCTGAGCAGCACACCTTCATCAAGCCACAGCAGGTCAGTGAGGTCGCTGGAGGAAATGCCGCTGCTGTACCTGCGCTTGATTGTGGAAGAACAGATGCATGGCTGAAATACCCTGTTCTGGATGCCATCTGGGCTGGGTTCACTCTGCGTGGCTCTGCCAGCCCGCATGGCTTGGGAATGGTCCTGGCCTTGCCCCGATGATGCGTCTCTGGGTTCAGCCACAGCTCAGGTGCTTGCTGAACCCTTACCCTCACAGCCAAGTGGAGCTGTTTTCCTGCCTGAAGCCCCTGGAGAAGGGACAGAGCCCAGCGTATGCAGAGACTGGCTGCGTACAAGATGTTCTGTACCTGTGTTGTGTAACACACGTGTGTGTGGGGCAGGCCGGAATACCACCATCTGAGGATTGCTTGTGTTTTGACCATTTTCAGACTTAATTGAAACCACCAGAGCAGCCTTCCTCACAGCCTGTTCTGCAGATGTCATTAGGGAGAACGGCTCTCGATCGCCACGCAGCCATGGCCACCGCACTTCCTCGCGGGGGCATTGCTGGGGAGCACGCTAATTTATTTTTATTCTTTGTCTGCATCTCCTCTGCATATTTCTTCCTTTCTCATGTGCCTGCTCCGGAGTTGGCAGACTGTTGTCCTGGGGAGACGCAGGCAAGACATCGATGGATACTCCGGGTACCCCCTCCCTTCTCCTCCAGTCTTTAACATTGTTTGGGGCAGAAATTGGCTTATCTCTATTCTGCAGCTATAGAGAAATCCATTCCCTGGTGCTTGTGGGGCTTCCTGTGGCAGGAATTGCTCCCA
The DNA here is from genome assembly GCA_013400195.1 of Aramus guarauna. Lineage (NCBI taxonomy): Eukaryota > Metazoa > Chordata > Aves > Gruiformes > Aramidae > Aramus > Aramus guarauna. The sequence continues at coordinate 25,941 of VXBL01002933.1, forward strand.
GTCCTTAGTCTGATTAGCTCTCTTTGCTGCCTGCGTGTGTTAGAGAGAGAGAGACCATCTCTAATTTAATTTAATAGGATCCTGAAGAGAACAAACTCCTTTGAGCTGCCTCTGTAATGGCACTGCCATAGTTACCCGTAGTGTTGCTTACGCAGTGTCTGGAATGGTTTCATTCAGCTACAGTGCTGACTTTTTTTTTTTTTTTTTTTTTTTTTTTAAAGAATATATATAAAAGCAGCTGTGATATAAACAGTTTCCAAGGTAACAAGGCTGGGGGAGGGTTTTGTGTCCCGTCCCCCTGCTCCACACGGATGGGAGAGGGATGTGTGCTGCGGAGGATCCTGGGAGGTTTCATTCTCTACTCCTAATTCCTTTCTGCCACTGCTGCCAGATGTTGCAGTTTCTCAGGACTGTGCGGATCCACTCAGTAACTTCCAAAGCCCTGCCACGAGTATCTGAGCAGACAGGATCTCTCCTGCTATGACCCGCGCTGGGACCTTTTGTGCTGGCTCTCTTCTCCTTAACAAAAGGCTGACGCTTGGCTTTAATGCCCAGGAGGAGCAGAATGGAAAGGCCTGTGTGCGTGTTGCTCCAGAGCTAAGTTAGATCCGTCCCCCCCACACACACCTCCCCTCGCAGACAGACCCGGCTGCCCTGCGACTCTTTGTCTGCCTCTTCCCTGCCCTGACCATGGGCTGCGCGTACTCGGCCCCGCGAGAAGAGACGGCTGTGGTGAGGTGAGTTAATTTGCCTGATGGGCAGGTGGGATCGCTCTGACTTGGAGGGTCACTCCTGCCACCCCAAAGCTGGGTGGAGTGGGGTGCCTCTCGCTGCTGGGGCAGGAGGAGAAGGAAGGGGAGAGGCTCTGCTTGGAGGCAGACTGCTCCAGAGGAGACCCTGCTGTCAGTGCTTGGTTTCTCTGCTACTTCCAGGCTGTGTTCTCACTTCTGGATGTATGTGTGCTTTTGGGAGGGAAGCTACGGGCATAGGAGCTTTCTGAAGGAGAGGCCTTCGGCTGAGACAGGCGCTTTGATATCCTTGCTGAGCTGTCGCTAACTTCCTCCCCCCTCCTTTTTCCCTCCTGAAATCAAAGTGACAGAGCGCCCTGGGAGTTGCTCACACTGTGGGCTCTCACCAAGGGTGGGCAATCTGTACAAGCTAAAGACTCGCTCCAACAATGGAGTTAATCCCCTTTCCTCCACCCGTCTCTTCTTCTAACTCTCTTAGTTCATACCCTGAGGTATCTAAGCTGTAAGAGCAGTTGTTGCTGAAAACTCACTTTCTCTTCGAAGTTTTCCTGGCTGAGTGGTGGAAATGAGTGTAATTTCAGTCTTCAGTGTCTGTGCATTTTTGCAGCTCAGACTTTGAAGCCACCCTGATGAAGCAATTTCAGGGAGTTGTATAGCCTTTTTCCAAAAGCCAGACTCATTATTTCTTCTGTGTCTGAGCCACAGACTCTTCTCCACCACAACACTTCAGTGCAGGGTTGCCTTCTTTGAAAACAGACGAGCTCCATGTGTTGCACCCTTTTCTTTTCCAAAGGGAGCTTGCTGAAAAGACCTAAAACTTTTTTTTTCCTTCTTTAAAAGCATTTTGTTTAGCAGTTGACCCAACAGTTATTTTAATTAGATCTCATTTGCAGAGGGCAGTACACCAAAGAGGTTCACCAGGGAGCCAAAAGCTAAGTGAGAGCTGAGTTTTGTGAGCAGGCTGGGGGGCAGTTCTCCCAAGCCCCCGTCCTGGTGGTAGCATGGACAGGGTTTTGGGGCTGCTCTCTCAAAGATGCTTTTGATATCCTTGTTCCCAAACAGGGAACTAAAGACAACATGGGGAGAGTGTTAACTGCTGAGAGCGCAAAGTTGGAGGCATGAAGCATCTCTCTCTGGGGAGCACAGCCTCCTTGGGTAGCTTTTTTGAGTAGGGTTTGCTTGTCTTCGGTGCGTGCTGCATGGGATTGTGTCGGTGCTTGGAGCTGTCAGGCCAGGTTACAGAGCTCCTCGATACCTTTCGGTGGAACGGGGTGCTTGAAGGCATGCTTTACTGAACGTCCCCCACCCTCCTGCTCTGTGTGTGTGCTCTGCAAATGTCTCGGCACATCCGCAGAGATCCCTCCCCTCTGGGCTGCAGAGTTTAGGAAACTGTTAGCGAGCTCTGCACATTCTCACATGGGCCGGAGCCAAAACCATTTGTTTTTTGCCTGGAGGCTTCTCTCTTCCCACAGGAGACCCAGCCTTGCATTCTTCCATTGTGAAAGAGAAACGGGAACGGGTCCCACGTTCCTCTTCCCTGCTACCGAAGCTCCAGTGGGGAAGATGGCACGTGAGCTCCTGGCACTTGTCCTCCTGCCTTGAAAAGACCCCATTGCCTAATCTGACTTGTAGCTAGAGCCACCTCTGCTTGTGGGGGCTCCGGGGTCCCCAGGGCTGGATTACTTTCACCCTGTGACGCTGGAAGCCCATGGGTGTGCTTAGGATAGCTAAAGCTCTTCTGGCTCCCTACCTAATAGGATAGCTGTAGTGGCGTGAGCCTCTGCCTCGATATTTCTGATGCTGCTGTGGTTTGTCTCTCTTCTGAGATAGAGAAAGCCGCCTCCGTGCAATACTGCAAATGCTGGGGACAGAAACCCCAGCGTGGGAACGAGCCCTGCGGGACCTCAGCAGGCAGTGGTCACCTTGCTGGAGGCTCTGTGGATCTGATCGGCTGCGTCTGTCTGCTCCGCAGGGCTCTCCAGCTCTGGGACTCCTGTGTGCCATGCTGTTTTGAGGTCAGAACAGCTGGTGTTTAGCCCTGTCTGACTTCAAGCCTGGAGAATCCGCCTGGGGGGGCATGGCTCAGGACCAATTCCCTGCCTGCCCACTGTGGTGGGGGAAGCAGGGAGCTCTCCATTGCCTTCTCTCCCACTGTGGCTTGGCCTCTGAGATTTTTCTGGAGACTTATTCTTGCATCGTAGCTCTGAGAGATCCCTGTAACCTGCTCAGCTGTGAAACCTCTCAGAGCAGTTGATAGAGTAAAGGTTTCCGGACGCTCAGGGCTGAATTCCTGGGCTTTGCCTGCAGGAGGATTTACTGATGGAGGTAAGGCAGGCTGTCAGTTATTCCCCTCTGTTCTGAGAGTCCCTGGTCCGTGGCTGTGTGCAGAGGAGAAGCCCTGCAGCTGAGCGATGGGTATCCCTGTCACAGGGTAAATCAGAGTGGTTGATGGGGACTCTCACCACTTTGGGTAGCCTTCTGAGCTCTAGCATGGTTTGGGGGCCACTTTTTCCCCATTTGCTTATTCCTGACCTTAAAGAATGAAGGTGCCCATCTGAAAAGAGGTTCCTCCTGTCTTTCAGAGCAGCTCCAGTGAGAGACAGCAGCTTCATTGAGAAGATGAAGAAGACGGTAAGCTTCTTGCTCTGGCTGTGTGGAGTGCTGGGATGGTAGAGGAGCTTGTGTCCTTCCCATTTTCCACTGGAGATTGTCACGGTGTCAGTCAGGGGGGACTAGTTTGGATACAGACACGTATCTGCTGCAAAGAGCATCCAGAGGAAGTCTGTGTGGGGAGACAGGAGTAGCTTTTTCAGTCTGTGCCTGAGAGTTGTTCTTAGAGAAAAAATTAAAGTGAAAATTTGATGAAAAAAAAAAAAAGTAATATGAGATCAAAGTCAGGAGGGAAATGGGATCAAAGTCAGGAGGGAAATGGCAGAGACTTTAAAGTCATCGGCTGGCAGTTGTTTATCTGTGTGGTTGGTTCCCAAACTGGCTCACTCTGGAATGGGAATTGTACACAGAACTGGCAGCTTTTGATTCCCCTGGACTGCACACAAGAGGAAACAGAGGAAGAAGCAAGGGCTGGATATATTTTCTGTTTTACTTCAAAGTAGCTGGCTTGCTCCGCCACTTTGCAGAGTAGGAGTTCTGATGCTTAGGCATTTTCCCAAAGCTTAGGCAAGTCTCCTTTCTCATCCAGGGAGTTCCTTGTTTCCAGGAGTCGTGCTGCAGCCTTGAGGCTGAGAAGTCTTGAGGGTTTATTCTTTGCTTTGGGTTTTAGTCTGACCTGAGTCACCCCTCAGACTGACAAGAGTCATGTTCTTGTTAACAGCTTAGCCTTGAGTTTTCTGCTGCAAACCTGGCGTGGAGTCCCGTACAAGTGCAGACTCCTAGCTGCCTTTAGGTTGCAGTCCAGGGCTCCTGATCCCAGGTATTTCCTTTGTCTGACAAGATGTGCTTTGTCTGTGCATTTGCTAAATGAGTAATCACCATTTAACAGGGATTTTTTTTTTTCTGTCCAGGGGCGTAACATAGTGGTTTTCTATGGTTCCCAAACGGGTACAGCAGAGGAGTTTGCCAATCGCCTCTCCAAAGATGCTCATCGCTATGGCCTCCGGGGCATGGCAGCGGATCCAGAGGAGTATGACTTGGTAATTTAGCCAGGAACAACCTCAGGATAGGTAACATACTTTTTAGTGTCCCCTCAAAAACCAGAAGGGACCTAGCCAAGGGACATTTGCACTTTTAGTAGTGTCATTTAGAGGAGAGAAGGAAATTGGATTGGCCTGAGAGATGCAGAGGTGGGCTTGGTCCTTGCCAGTCTACATTTGGGGTGAACTCTGCAATACAACTGAAAGAGGAGGGTAGCCTGGAGAGTTTGGGAGTCGACAGTCATCTGTTGGCAGTATGAAACTTGCTCTGTATTCCTTGTGTAGTCAGCATTAAACCCATACTGCTGCAGGCTTGCAGGGTGGCATTGACGTTGTGTCATTCTCCATAGTGAACAACAATCCTGATCCCTTAAAGCCTTGTCTAGAAAATCCCATTGCTTTTCTGGTGGGGTAGAAGTTTTGCGGTCTGGGGAGAGTGGTTAGCTTTATTTCCCTTGCCATTTCAGGTGGGTTTGGCTTTTCCCAACCCCTTTTATAATCAGCTGTTGAACATTATGTGGTGCTGTTCCACACACCAGAGTTAGGAGTAGGCTTGCCCAATAACTTGTGTTGTGGGATCCTTGAGGGTTTGTTCTTTCCTTTGGTTGTAGTCGGACCTGAGTCGCCTCTCTGAGATCGACAAGTCCTTAGCTGTGTTCTGCATGGCCACTTATGGTGAGGGTGATCCCACAGACAATGCCCAAGACTTCTACGACTGGCTGCAGGAGGCTGATGCTGACTTGTCGGGGCTCCGATTTGCAGTAAGTGGCTCGTTTCCAGTTTATGCTGCATTTGGGCAGGAAAGTCGAAAGCCCTCCCCTTGTGCCTGCACATGGCTTGGGTAAAGGCACGACGTGATGTTTATGCCTCGTCCACCTGTGTTGGATGCGGTCTCTATTGTCTTCCTCTCCAAGCTTTGTGGACACTTGCAAACATATATCTGGGGGCTTTAAAGGCAGATGTCAGAGTACTCTCTCCACTCCCTAAATCACAAGGGTTTGCTGGTAATGTCTTGCCACAAACAGCCCAGCATACATTGAATACAAGGTCTGTAAATGAGTTACAGGCGGCTGCTGCTGCTGTTCAGAAGCTAATTGAGCAGCCCTGGGCCAGATCTTCTCCCACAAATTAAATCACTCGGAGGAGTGTGTAGCTCTTTTTCCTGTGCTGAGCTGAATAATTGGCTGAGATACAGCCACCTCACCTAACCCTGGCCAAATTCCTTAGGCAGTATAATTGCAAATGAGGAGAAAATCAGCTGCTGGAGATGTTAAGCTGCTCTGTATAAAACAGTGAGCAAACATTTGCCGAGTGGTTTGTGGGAGGCGAGGGACAGCAATTGGTCTCCAGGCAGTCCAAGCTCTTACTGGTCCCTTGAGGAGATGATGCAGACAGCTCTTGTGCGTGCACATCCTCTTGACGTGCCTTAGGCCTGGCTTAAGGGAGGCAGTGGTGCCTACTGGCTGCTCTCCAGTGGTAGTTTCTTACTCAGAAGGTCCACAAATAGCTGACAGGGAGCTGCTCTTCCATGCTTTTCTCTTCAACATCCTTTGCTTGGTGATACTGGCCAGAGGATGCCAGCAGGATGGGAAAAATCCAGCCCCTGCTTCTCCACACTTACCAGAGTTCCCTTCCAGGTCTTTGGGCTGGGGAACAAGACCTATGAGCACTTCAATGCCATGGGGAAGTATGTGGACAAGAGACTGGAGGAGCTTGGAGCCCAACGCATCTTTGAACTTGGGCTAGGAGATGACGATGGGAAGTGAGTAGCTTGGCTTGAGATGCTGGTCAGAGCTGTCTACAGCATTGTGGAAGGGACCTTGGTGGGGAGTTGGCTCTACTACTACTAAGTAAACTCTGTGGGGCTAGTTGTGGGAGCTGACATGTCTGAGTGTGTGTGTCTGTTCCCTCTCCCACAAGCAGATCCCTTGATGCTTAGAGCATCCCAGGGGATCCTGTGCCTGGTGAGATCTCGTATCAGCTTTAAATGACCATAGCTGTATACTTGGGGAGGCTTTGCGGCCTCCGCCTTTGCCCTGCCACAGCTCCACTGCTAACCCAGCCTGCATGGAGAGGCTCACTCGTCCCTGCGGAGGAGACAAACTCAGTCTCCTTGTGAACTGTTTGTTTTATGGTGGAAGGCAGCAGTTTTCAAGTTGGACAATGACTGGGTATTTTTTGACCTCTCTCTGCTCACCTGAGCGCCCTGTGGGTAGCAGCTTAACTGGGGACATTACATCAACCTGTAGCTTTGCCTCTAAGGGCTGCAAGATCTGATGAGAGGGATGTGCTGTGTGTGGGAGGCTCTGAGCCCAGAGAGATAAGCATTGCCAAAATACTGCATGCCTTTTAGGAAGGTGGCCTAATGCCACCAGTGGGCAAGGGGGACCCAAGTCAGTTGAAGACTGAGCCTGAATAACAAAGCCTTCCTGGGCAGACCTGATGAAGGGAGGGGTGGCTGGTGTAGCAACAGTTCCCTCCCACTCACTTAGTGCTCTGAAGATGCTCCTCTGATCTGTGGGCATGTGGAGGTACCAAAACCGCCTGGGTCCAAGGGCAAATGCCTTTTCCCAGGGTGAAAGGAGAAAGTCCATATGGATCTCAAACAGCTCCTCTGGGAACAACACTCCTTTGCTCCCCCTTGGGAATTGTTACTGAATCTTTCTTTTGCCCTGGTTAGCTTGGAAGAAGACTTCATCACCTGGAGAGAGCAGTTCTGGCCAGCGGTGTGTGAGCACTTTGGGGTGGAGGCTACAGGAGAAGAGTCCAGGTGGGTAAGGGAGCAGGTTCTTCTGGGTGCCCAAGAGATCAGCCACCTCTGACCGGTGGCTGTGCCATCAGCCCTGAGCTGCTGTCCCCTCTCCTGTGCACTGCCTCCTCTTCCCGACTGGAGAGGGCACATCTGAAATAGATCAGTGAGTGGGGCTGTTTGGACTGAGCCTGTCCTGGTGCGAGTTTGAACCCAGCTCTGGATTTCTGTTCTGAACGGGGATGTGATGGGTCTGGTTCCTTTGTGGATGGCTTTGTTGGGTTGTGATGCCCCCGGTGAAGCTGTTTCCTCTTAGTTTGGGCTTCCTGCATTGTCTGCAGATGTCTGCTCCCTAATGTCTTGAGGGGGGTGAAGGGGCGCGAGTTGCACTTGTTTTTGAACTGCAGCAAATCCAGCAAAGCAAATGATGGTTCCAACTGTACCTTGTGATGCCCAGTCTGACTTTTTTTTTTCCTCTCCCTTTCCTTCTCCAGCATCCGCCAATATGAGCTGGTGGTGCACACGGATGTGAACATGAACAAAGTCTACACCGGTGAGATGGGTCGTCTCAAGAGCTACGAGAACCAGAAGCCGTAAGTGCCAGACCGCCCTGGGCAGGGTGTACGTGGGCTGGGCTTTGACCGATGGAGTGCTCGATGTTTGTAACAATGCGTGCTATGCAGGCAGTGTCATTTCTGCAGCGCAGCTGTGTGACAGATGTCTGCCCAAGAGAAATAGGCTCAAATCTTCACTGGGGTTCTCAAGGATTCCCCAGTTAATGAATCATTAGTGTGTGAGAAGGTGGGTGTGCTCACATAGGCTGTTTGGCCAGTACGTTTGCAGCATCTGTCTTAAAGTCACTTGGACCCTTTTCCTCGCCTGGGGTAGCTAATGCGTGATGGTTGTTTGCAGTTTTGCTTTGGGGAGATTAGCTGTATAAATTCTTTCCACACTGAAATACCTGTTTGAGATGTGACATTCCCTCCAATCTACTCTTGCATCGCTTGTTCTTAATGGGACAGAAGCTGTTGACTACTGGACTGTGCTTAGAAGGAAAACGATCGGTTTTCTTTGCCAGTGTGGGTAGCAGCAGGATCATAATTTGGTTTGTGCTGTGGTGTGCTTTGAAATGTGAGCCAGGACAGCCCCATGCTCAAATCGTGGGAGCCTGCTCTGGAGGCAGAGGGAATGTGCTTGGATACAGAAAGCGCTGTGAGCCTGCGGAGAGTAACCCAGAAGACCCTTGTCTTTTCTTCTAGGCCGTTCGATGCCAAGAACCCCTTCCTGGCCCAGGTTACAGAGAACCGCAAGCTGAACGAGGGTGGAGAGCGACACCTCATGCACCTGGAGCTGGATATCTCCAATTCCAAAATCAGGTACTTTCCCACAGGAGACTGGTCCTCTATTTTAGCAGGAGCAGTCTTCAACAGGATTAAAGAACGAGGAGGTGGCACTGGCCTCATCTGGCATTTTGGAAGAGGACCTTGTTCTCATAATTAATTACTGCTGCCCCTCTGGGCTTCTGTACCGCTTATCAGGTAACCATGTCAGGACTTTCTCCCAGCTCTTGTGCAGTGCCTGGCCATGCCAGCTGGCTGCTCTGGGTCCCTCCAGAGCTGGCTGCACGTACCTGTCCTACCTGAGCAGTCCCAGCTGTGAGAATTCTCCTGGAGTCATTCAAAAAGTGAGGAGGCAGAGGAGCTCACGCCTGGATTTTCCTGGCTTAGGTGTACAGGCATAGGGGGAATAAAGCCCTCTTCTTAAAACCACTCTTGCTGGCTTATATTCCTCTGTGTGCTTGTGTGAAAGCTATGAATCCAGGTGGCTTAACATAACAAAATACTGCAGAGGTTTTGAGCAGCTTTGCTCCTTGCTTGTCAGGGAGTTGGCCTGTCCTTGCTGGAAGTCTGGCCTCATTGAAGTCTGGCAGAACTACTGTTATCTTGGAGCACCCATGTAAAAAACCTGGTTCTTAAAACCGTTATTCCACAATGGTCCTTTCTGCTATTTGGGATCCCTGATGGTGCAGGTGCGGTGTGGCAGCTCAGATCTCAGTGTTGTCCTACTGCCCCTGGCAGCAGCCTGCCTGTCTTCTAGCTGAGCGGCTCAGGCTTGGGGCGGATGAGAAGTGGTGCTGGTGTTTCATCTGCTCTCCTCCTGCTCTCATGCCAGGTACGAGTCTGGGGACCACGTGGCGGTGTACCCAGCCAACGACTCCTCTCTGGTGAATCAGATTGGTGAGATCCTGGGCATGGATCTGGACACGATCATGTCCCTAAACAATTTGGACGGTAAGTATGGATCACCCCTGAGTGTCAGCAGTTCTCCTTCAGCTATGGCCTCTGTCCTGCCCACCAGAGCAGCAGCCAGGTCACCTTCAGGTCCCGTAGGGCACCTCCAGACACACAGAGACGTCCCGTGGCCGCTCTGAACGTGGTGCTGTTTTAGCAGCAGTGGCACGGAGCCTGCTTGCTGAGAGCCAGCTGAAGTGGGTCAGTTGTGAAACGCACTTAGCGTGCCCATTCAACAACAAATTATGTAACAGCACGCTCCTAATTACAGAGCATCAGCCTGCCAGGACATCCCTCTGCTGCAGCAGCCCCAGAGCTCAACAGAGGCCTTCCTGCCTGAGATGCTGTTGTTCAGTCCTTGGAGGAGGCACAGGCTTAGGGACCGAACTGCCAGGAGGGAGCGCTTGTGCTGATACAAAGAGCTTTTCTTGGGCAACGTTCCCAGCAGAGCTGGCTGCTGGCAGGAGGGAGGCAGCAGCTGCTGCCCATCTCGCTCCCGAGGCAGCGCACCCTGACCTGAGGCATCAGATGTGCTGGCCCAGAAGCCCAAGAGAGCTTCTCGTTTCAAGAGAGCAACTGGCTTCAGTGCGCTGCTGGAGTCTGCAGCCCCCTGCGCGGTGTCCCTCCTTGTCCAGCCTTACGCTGTCATTCCTGTCCCTTATGGACCTCTCTTTGCTGAACTGAACGGCTCCAGCCTCAACTGCTGGGTCTTACCTTTCCCAGGAGGGCTGTGGGCACACAAATCCATGGCTGAAGGAGGTGAAGGATGCTTTTGAGGCCAGATCTGAAGGAGGTGTAAGTGCACGAGGCCAAATTAGCCATGGAGAACAGCCCTCCCGCTTGGCCTCCGAGTTTGCTGGGTGCCTCTGCATGGGTATCTCGGGGCAGAGCACCCCACTGGGGAGAACAGGGTATTTTTTATTTTTCTGAAAAGCTGTCCAGCAGCCCCTGTGAAACACAAAATGGGTTACTGAGACATGTAGCTGCCTGGAGAGGGAGCTGCCCTGTGCTGGAGCTGCTTCAATGTGGGATTGGGGCTTTGGCCAACAGGCCGATTCAGCCCGAGGGCTGCTCTCACCTCTCTGAAGCTGGTTCCTCTGCTCCATCTCCAGCTCTCATACACTTCACGTAGCTGCTGGCATGAAATCTTTAATGTAACAGCATGCGGTTGCTGAATTTTAATTTTTTTCTCTCCCTCTTGTCCAGAGGAATCCAATAAGAAACATCCCTTCCCCTGCCCCACGTCCTACCGTACAGCCCTGACGTACTACCTGGACATCACCAACCCACCCCGCACCAATGTCCTCTACGAGCTGGCCCAGTACGCCACGGACGCTGGCGAGCAGGAGCGCCTCCGCAAAATGGCATCGTCTGCTGCCGAGGGGAAGGTGGGAGCTGCGGCATTCCCAGCAAAGCTGCTGGGTTGAACTGGGTGCTGGGGGATCCCCAAAAGGGACCCAGGACTGTTGGGCACCGCGTGCGGAGAGCTGGGGGAGCGTTTGCCAGCCGTGCAGGGAAGTCATCACGTGTGTGTCCTCCTTGCCTGCAGGCTCTCTACCTCAGCTGGGTGGTGGAGGCCCGGAGGAACATCCTGGCCATCCTGCAGGACATGCCCTCGCTGCGCCCCCCCATCGACCACCTGTGTGAGCTCCTGCCCCGCCTGCAGGCCCGCTACTACTCCATTGCCTCCTCCTCCAAGGTGAGCGTGCTTCCGGCAGGGCCTGGGGCTGCTGAGACCGCGGACGTACAGCTGCAGCTCCACAGGGCCGCAGTCCCCCCCTCAGCTGGGGACAGCACACCGGGAGTTTGCCCTGGTGACGCTTTCAGTAAGGGGGGCAGCTTTTGTTACGTCCGTGCGTAAGAGGGGGTTATCCCAACTTCCGTGGGGTCTGCAGAGGGTCCCACGCTGCAGCCAGCTGCGCCCTGATACCACCACCCTCCCTGCAGCCCTGCTGCTCCTCGCCCATAGGCCTTGCTTTCAGGGCCTGGGAGCAAGGTGCCGTTTTAGGGGTTGGTCAGGATTTGCTCTTTATTTTGTGCCTGGAGCCCCGAGGTTGTTGGCAATACCGAGGGAAGCTCAGGGCTCCTGTGGCGAGTCAGGCGCAAGACAGAAGCCCTGTGTGGGACACGCTGGGAGGTTTGATCTGCCAGGGGAGGAACAGCTGTCCCAGTGTTAACGTTAGGTTAAACTTCTCACCATCCCTGAGCGCAAGGGTCTGAGCTGTGAGGTTGCTGGGGCTCCCTCTCTGCCTGGCGCTGACATCCCTTCCCCGCAGGTTCACCCCAATGCCATCCACATCTGTGCCGTGACGGTGGAGTACGAGACCAAGACGGGACGCCTGAACAAAGGGGTGGCCACCAACTGGCTCAAGAACAAAGTGCCGGATGAGAACGGGAGCACGTCCCTGGTGCCCATGTACGTCAGGAAGTCGCAGTTTCGCCTGCCCTTCAAACCCAGCACGCCCGTCATCATGATCGGACCGGGGACTGGCATCGCCCCCTTCATCGGCTTCATTCAGGAGCGGGCCTGGCTGAAGCAGCAAGGTGAGCGCCCAGAAACTTCCCTGGGGACCAGAGCGGCTGCAGAATGATGCTCTGCGGGGCCCGTTGGTGCCTCCCAGGTGCAGCGTGTGCTGCTCGCGTCGCTGACGGGCCTAGCCAAAAGCAGAGGCGATGGAGCAGGATGAACAGCAGCTATGTGTGTCTGTCCAGCATGAGGATGCTTTGTCCTCCCCGTGGGCACAGAGGATGTTTGGGGGGACGAGTAGACCTGAGCCAGTTCTCTGACCTCTGTCACCACGTCTCCGAATAACCGGTCAAGTCAGGCTCATTTCTCAAGTACACGGGGGCTTCTGGGAATCGGTCTCGAGCATCTTCTTGTAAACAGACGCAGTGACAGAGCTGTGTGTCCCCTGGGTTAGCAGGAGAAGGGGAGGTGGGGAAGGCAGCGTCGGGGGCCGCAGGGGTCCAGCTGATGGGTGCTGTGTGACTCTGCAGGCAAAGAGGTGGGCGAGACGGTGCTTTACTATGGCTGTCGCCGTGAGCGTGAGGACTACCTGTATCGCGAGGAGCTGGCCCGCTTCCATCAGGAGGGAGTCCTCACCCAGCTCAACGTCGCCTTCTCCAGGGACCAGGCCGAGAAGGTACCGCTCTCGTCCCCCAGCCGCTTGCTCACGCTGCCCACCATTGCTCCCTGGCAGCCCTGGCAGCAGGGGAAGGAAAAGCTCCGAGGGCTGGAGCCTCCCGGGCTGGAGCCTCGCTGCTGGGGAAGGCCCGTGGCAGTCATAGGAGCACGCGCTCCTCCGCTGTCTTGTGCAGCCACGAGCGTGGGCTTGGCTTCCCCTCCCTCGCCATGGCCTGTGGTGTCGGGGCTCTGTCCTTTCGGCTCACCCCCCCCTTTTCTCCTGCCAGGTTTATGTTCAGCACTTACTGAAGAAGAACAAGGAAAACATCTGGAAGCTGATTAACGAGGGGAACGCTCATATCTACGTGTGCGGGTAGGTCGAGTGGCAGGGAAGGGACTTCAGGGAAAATGTTTCTATTCTCAGGAAAACGAGCGTGGCTCAGTTTACCCGCTTGCGCGTTACAAGCCCTGGGAGGGTCACGCTGCCTTTGTTCTGGGGGGGGCAGACGGGCTGGGGTGAGCGACCCAGCTGTGTTTGGGTGCCAAGAGGCGACCAGGGCTCTGTGGCTCTGATGTGTTACCGCCTCCCTCACGGTCCCCTTGTTTCCAGCGATGCTCGCAACATGGCCCGGGACGTGCAGAACACCTTCTACGAGATCGTGGCCGAGTTCGGGAACATGAGCCAGCCCCAGGCCGTGGACTATGTAAAGAAACTGATGACGAAGGGCCGGTACTCTTTGGATGTCTGGAGCTAAGAGCAGGGGGCTGGTGGGGCTGGGGAGAGGGGCTTTCCACTGTGGGAGGTGGAAAGTGGCTGCTCGCCCACCGCTGCTGTGGGTGACAGCGTCGTCCCCAGCCCACAGCTACCCCGGTGTCACTCCCAACCCCTCCTGGGCCACAGCAGCCCCCTGGGGAGGGTTGTGTACCCTGGGGGGTGGAAGGGGTTGAGAGGGGCAGGGGGGTAGCTCAGGCTGTTGTCCAGGAGCACCTTGTGGCACCGGTGGTTGCCTTCGGGTCAGGGACACAGCCGCTGTGGGGTCGGAGGGTGCCAAGGGAGCTCTGGGGTCGTTCCCCAAACAGGAGGTGTTGCCTTACCCCCTGGGGCCGGGGCCCACCCTGGCCTGCTGGCACGGGCAGCCTGGGGACGGCAGAGGGGTGGAGGAGCTGGCTGCCCCCCGTGCTGCGGGTTTGGCGAGAGGGCACGGCGTGGGGCAGCAATCTGTCCTTGCCTCCCTCCTATGCTGTTTGGCCATCTCTAGGACACGGGGCTGGCAGCCGTGTCCCCGCCAGGACCCCGCTCCTGTCCCCCGCTGCCTGCCTTCGCTCCAGCACGCAGCGGGGAGGGGATGGCTCCTCTCCCTCCGAAGAGATCTGCTCACGGGGGCTCTCAGCCCGCAGGGGCCCTGCTTGCTCCCTGGGGTCCTGCAGCTCCCTGTGCCCAGCCCCTCCCTCATGCTGTGTATGGTTATTTTTTAAATATTTTTTTTTTATTTTAACATCTTTGTGATTGAATCATGGAAGAAAGAAAAAAAAACAACTTTCAGGCTGTCCAATGACTGTAAATTATTTAAATACATTTGCCCTTGGAATAAAAATACTGTTTCTGTAGTTTGCTTCCTGCCCTCTCTGTGCTCAGCCAGAGGGAAGAGGGAGGCGGAGGAACACCGGCTGCCAGCCAGGAGGAAACCTGGGGAACCAGCGGCCCCTCTGGGTTTAGGCTGAGCTGGGGCAGCCCCTACCCTGGGCGCTGAGCCCTGGGCAGGGCAGTGAGGACGGCGGTGGGGGACAGGTAGCTCTGGACCGAGGTGCAGCTGTGCTAGACGTGCTGTTCAGTTCCCAGGGGTAGTACTGGGCTTTCCCCCCATCTGCAGGGACATGGGGTCCTGCGGGGCTCTGGCTGCAGCCTGTGGCACGGGGCTGTGCAGGTCAGAGGGTGCCCCGGGAGGGAGCTCAGGGTGCTGCCCTCCCTCCCCACCGCACTGCGGGGGCACTGGGAGCTGGCTTTTCTTCCCTCCCTGACACGGTGTGGCACAGCCCCCTGCCAGACAAGCCAAAACAGCAGAGCAGACAAGCTGGTCTGAGACCACCCCGGCATCCCGAGGCAGCACCTTCCCTTTATTTTGACCCGTGCATCCTCCAGAGGTGTGAGAGCAGGGTGCTGTCTGCACAGCTCCAGCTGTCTGCGCAGCCTGGTTCGGGCTCGTGGTGCTCCCACCCCTCTGGTGCCACGGCTCTCCCACCTCAGCACCCTCAGCTTGAAGGTGGAGGAGGAACCGGGGTCTGACCCCCCCCGGGAGCCACCTGCCCTTGAAAAGAGAGGGCTGGGGGGCAGCCAGGGCAGCGATTGCATGCAGGCGGTGAGGCACGAGGACCTCTCTACCTCTGCCTTCAGCACGCAGGGGCTGTCCTGGCCGCCCCAGGAGCTGAGCGTGAGGGGTGGCTGTCAGCCCTGGACCCTGCCTTGTCCCAGGGGAGTTGATGCACCCTGGGCTGCCCCCTGCCTGCAGTGGGGTGGGGAGTGCTGGCAGAGCTGGGCTTGGCCCAGAACCATCCCAGTAAATGTCTTCAGGGAAGGGGAGCAGCTGTCCCAGGCCCCCTGCTCTGCTCGGGAGGAGTTGCAGGGTGCTCCTGCCTCCAGGTGAGGGACCCAGGCAGGGATCCAGCACCGCAGTGAACACGCAGTCTGTTTGGGAGCAGGCCCCGAGCTCTGTCCCACACTCAGGCTTCCAAGGAACAGGGTGAGACACCAGAGTCCAGATGGCATCCAGGAGGTTGGAACGGGAGATGGAGCCAGTGGGGAGAAATAGTCCTGGCCCCCATGCTGCCCCCACCCCCCCTGTCAATTCCGCTTTGTGTCTTTGTTCTTGTTCTGAAACTTCTGGTGGACCACGCGAAGGGTGGTGAAGAAGTTCCCCAGGAAGAGGATGAAGAAGGGGAGGCCACACATGAGGACCTGCGGGAGCCACAGAGATGTGAGTCTGCAGGAGGGACCTGCCTGGGGTACCCCCCCCCTCCCCAGGGCAGCTGCCTGGGACCCCCCCTTACCTGCCACTCCTTGCATTCTGGGTGCTGGATCATGCGGAAGAGGGTGACAGCATTGTAGAGCTGCCAGAACTGCAGGAGAGAGGACACTTAGGGGAGTTCCTGCTTTCAGAGGCTCGACCCCATGCTGACACTCATCCAGCTGCTCCCTCCGGGCACAAACCCCACGCAGGCCTCACGCGAGGTCAGCCTGCCCCAGCACGCAGCGAAACCCCCTCCAGGCTTGGGGCCAGAGGATCCCAGCTGGGCCATCTCCTCCTTTCTTGCCACCTTCTGGAGCCCAGTAGCCAGGAGAAAACCTCAGACCAGCCTCTTGCTTTTGGCCATCAGCCTAAATGATCTGGTCAGGGAAGAACCGAACCTTTGGTGGCAGCAGCTCAGGAGCTGAAGCTCAGGAAGGGGTTTGGAAAGGTTCTCAGAGCCAGCACCTCGGCTGTATTTTGCACATCACTTGAGTGCTCGGCAGAACTACTGGCAGCCCCCCAGGTCCTCCCCATCTCACTAGCCAAGTCACGGAGGTGGGTGCTTTGAAGGAAAAGGCTCAGCATTTGTTCAAAGCATTTCCCTGCCCCTGGTCTCCATATCGCATGCCTGCAGCAGCCTGCAGGGACCGGGGCAATGTCCAGGCTGCCCAGCGCAGCTGGGAATACAGCACCATCTGCTCCCACCCGAGGCTCTGGCCTCTTAGGCCATCAGTGCCCACTCACCTGCCCAAAGAAGAGGAAGGGAAGCAGGAACGTCAGGCCTCTCCACATCCAGGACTGGAAGCCCTCTGCAAAGGATGAAAGTTTGCGTGGGGACCAGCGACCGCGCACCTGCTGGGGGAGCAGATGGAGCCCAGCTCCCGAGGTCGTGGGGGTTTAGTGACCACCCCGAGGTCGTGGGCAGGGGAAACTCAGTGACCATCCTGCGCCTGGCCAAGGGGGGCCTGCCAGGCCAACACAGCCTCGCCGCAGGCACTTATAGTTGCTGGGAGGACTGCGGCAGGGACTCCTAGCCCATGGCTAACATGAGCCTCTCCGGAGGAGAGAGCTGCCCTCGCCTGCAGCCGCCATCCCTCAGCCAGAGCACTCGCTGTGGCAGGGGCCGGGGAGGTGGCAGCCCACAGGTACGTGGGGTGCTGGAGGGAGACCTTCTCTCTGTGAAGCAACTTCCTGGGGGAAGCTCGGATGCCAGGAGCCACATCTGCTGCCATCTCGCATCCCACGGGAGCCAGCCATGGGCCGGCGGCCCCAGGAGAGCAGGAGGAAGAGGGTGTCCAGCCTATGGGACAGAGCATCTCCCCGGTGCTGCTGCCTCACAGCAGATGTTGTTTTTGGGCTCTGGCTTTTACTGTTTCTGCCACTGATAAGCCACAGTCAAACCGACAAAAAATAACTGTCACCATTGCCTTTAACAGAAACCAGAGCTCCCAGTTAGCTGAG
The DNA here is from genome assembly GCA_013400195.1 of Aramus guarauna. Classification (NCBI taxonomy): domain Eukaryota; kingdom Metazoa; phylum Chordata; class Aves; order Gruiformes; family Aramidae; genus Aramus; species Aramus guarauna. The sequence goes on from VXBL01002933.1 coordinate 42,970, forward strand.
CGCCAGTCTGGTGCTGGGACGGAGGCTGCTAGCAGCCACGGGCCCTGCAGCAACAGCAGGTCCAGTTGGACTTGGACGACCAGTAAGGGAAGATCCCAGCTTACCCACAGTCAGATCCATGTTGTGCCTCTCGCCCAGCGCTCGCAGCCGGTACAAGCACCCGCTCTGATAGTAGTACTGGAGGAACTGCACAAAGCCTGCAAGGGGAGCACGGATGTGGTCAGCACATGCCCAGGCATCACGCCCTGGCCCCAGCATCGGCTCTGAGACCACTCTGCACGCAAAGACCATCCCAGTGCCAGGGTGGTGGAGGGCAGGACAGAGGCCAAGGGAAAACCCAGGCGAGCAGAGAGCTGTGAGCAGCTACAGCCACATCTCCAAATGTCACAGAGCCAGGCAGGAGTGCTCAGCCCCCAAAGCCAGCAGCACTTGCCCCAGCACACCGGCAGCACTTACTCTGGTACATGGAGAAGGAGAGGAACTGGTTCCTGAACATCTGGTACATGAGCCCGTCCGGCCTGCAGAGAGACAACACTAGCTGGGCACATGGGGCTGAGAGGGAACGCTGCCAGCCCTGCCTGCCCCACAGCAGGGGCACCGCTGCCTCCCCCAGCTCCCACCGAAACAGGGCTTTGAGCCAGCCCTTCCACCAGAACTGCAATCCAGAGCGTGATGTTTCCCAGCCCAGGGACCCTGCCTGCTGCACAAAGGCTGCCGACAGCTGCTTTTGTTTAGGGTACTTGGGCCCAGCAAGGAACATGTGGAGTTGCCTGTTAGACCCCAACATCCACAGAGCAGGACTGTGGCCATGGGTTCAGGCAGCAAAGGCCCCTTTGAGCTGCCCACAGCCCAAGCAGGCCGGTGTCTCTATACCCAAGACAGGAGGGGACACAGACTTACCACGTCAGCATGACACCTGAGAGGAAGGTGGAGATGTAGTGATGGAAAACCCACCAGCCTTTGATTCTGGAAGGCAGACACAGAGAAGGGACATCAGGTCTTGAGCATGACTTGAGACCCAAGCACGTGCCAGGAGAACAGAGCCAGCCCAGTGCCAGCCGCCCTCCATCTCCCAGGAAAAGGCAGGAGTGGGGCTGGTTATGAAACGGCCGTGTGTGAAGCAGGACCCAGCACCTCTGGTCCAGGCAGCACCTGGGGCCCTTCCAACTGCTGCTCCACCTTCCTGCACCACCTCCGCACAGGGAGTTCCTCCCGCCCCGCACAGCTCATTAGCAGGGTTTGCTACACACCCTGAGTAGGAGGGAGGGAGCTGCTCCCTGGGAAGTGCGGAGCTACGCAGTGGGTCTCAGCTCCCTGGCCTTGCAGAGAAGGACCAACTTGCTGCACGCCCCCCTCCCCGAGCCCAAGGGACTCACTTGGATCCGTTGTTGATCAAGATGCTCTCCCGGATGGTGAGGGTGCAGTAGTACCACACCAGGAGGAAGTTAAAGACGGCATCTGTCACCCTGGTATCAAACAAAGCAGGGTGTAAAGGTGGTAGCACCCACGCGTTGGGGGCACAGGCACTGAGACAGCTATCGCTGCAGGATGTCCCCCCACCCTGCAGACTAGGGAGACCATGCTTCTCCACCATGGTCTCAGCAAGACTGCAGCAGCCACAGAAGCCACCCCACCTCCAGATCCTTTGTCAGGATCTCCTGTTCAGCTCTGGACCTTCCAGGATGGGAGAGGAGGACGCAGAGGCCCTGGGAGGAGATCTCTGCCCAGTATCCAAGTCAGACTCACCTGGAGTTGAGGAGGAACCGACAGGAGAAGGAGACGATGAGTAAGATGATGGTGAGGTAGAGCTTGAACTTTTCATACTCATCTTTATACGCGAACCTGCAGGGAAGCACAAAGATGGGCTTAGAGCAAGGTGGCTGCTGAAGTCTGTGTCCTCCCGTCCCACCTGGCTAGACAGAAGTGATATTCTGTTGGGAACCTCTGGGACGTGCTCAGGAAAAACCTCATCTCTTGGGTATTTCTGAAAGAGCACACCAGGCTGCTTTCACACAGGTGAGACACCTTGCAGACACCCCAAACCACACCAGCCTGGCGGGTGGCCCAGAGGACTCCAGGGAAGCTGGGCAGACTGGGGTCTGTGCAGTTCTCCAAGGGGAGGCCTGGGGAACAGAGGGAGGGGGACACGAGCTGCCTGGCTGGGCACCTCTGGCATTAGTGTCCCAGCACGGGGTGGCTCTCGTGGGCCAAAACTGGCCGTTAGCGTTTCCCCAAGGGAAGAGCAGGGGGCTCGCCAGCGGCTGCACGAGTCTGTCTCTCCTGGAAGTTCCTAACACAGGGGACACCCAGATACAGCTTCGGTGGAGAATCCTCTTTGGTTTGTCAGAGCTAACGGTCCATCCCAGCCCGGTGGCAGGAGCGTAAGGAGGAGTCAAGGAGTAAGCCGATTCTGGGAAAGGAAGCAGGGGACAGCCCAGGAAGGGAACCTGCACCAGGCTGGTCAAGCCAGCCACGTGTCTGCACGTGCAGTGGCTCAGCCCGGGAGTTGTTGTTGTTTCCTGGGATCCCAAGCCTGGCAAAGCGCAGGGCAGCATTGAGGAGAGAGCCATACTTGGCCTGCTTGCTGAGCAGCGTGACGTTCACGTTCCCGAGCACCAGACTCAGATACAACCTGGGGAGAGAGCAGAGGCGTTAGGACGGGTGCCTGCCCGGGAGCTGGCAGTTCCCCCGGGGCTGAGAACAAGCCCCCAGCTGTTTTCCACTCGGAGCTGCCAGGAGGTGTGACTGGCACAAACGCTCTGGCATCTCCTCCCAAGGGCAGGGGGTCGGGCAGCCAAGCACACCCCCCACCTCCCGCAGGCAGCCAGGGTATTTGCTGGGGCTCCCCGCCCCGTGCATGGCTGCCGTTCAAGGGCAGGTGAAGGCCACAAGCAGGCAGAGGAGCGAGGGGGGATGAGGGCAGCGCTGCAGAGCTCAGCCTGGCTCCTGCCCAGGTGTCCTGTGGGGAGCCCAAGCAGAGCAGCATGGCTGTGACCGCCGGGAGCAGGGTGACCCAAGGCTTGTGCCTTGCAGCATTAGGGCCACAGGGATGTGGAGGGAGGATGGGGTGTTTCACCCAGAGATGAGGCGCCTCTTACCCGTTCTTCTTTGGCAGATAGGCCTCCATCTCAAAGAAAACGTTCTGCCTCTCTTTTATTAGGCTCTGGGTCTCTTGGATGGACTCCTGCTGTTCAGGGCTCACGTCGGCTTTGCATCTGGGGAGGAAACACAGGCATTAGGACAGACACCGTAACACAAACAGCGCGTGTGGCACCTGATACAGGACCGCGTCTCAGACAAGGACACCCCAAGGACAGGGAAGATGGACTGGAGGCAAGTCCACGACTCCATCTGCAGGGCGAGCTCCTCTGCTGGGGAGAGCTGTTGCTCAAGAAAAGGAAGGAGGAATGAGAGCGAGGTGAGGCCAAACGGGTCTTCTCGCCCTTGAGGAAGGATGGAGAGAGCTTTGTGTGGGAGGGGGGCAGTTCAAGTTGCCTGCAAAGCCCTTGCAAGCTCTGAACTGCAAACAAGGCACAAATCGGGGCAGAGGAAAGGGAAGCTGAGGAAGATCTGCCTGGGGAAGTCCAGGCCTCCACAGCACTTTGCTACTAGTGAGGATGCAGTAAGGTTTGTGTTGGAGAAGAGCCACGAGAGGAGCTCAACAGCGCTGTCCTTGCTGCTCTCCCCAGGTAGCCCAGCCCACGCTGTTGCAGGACACCAGCTTACTTTTTGAGGGACAATGACAGCTCCTTCAGCCGCTTCTTCTGCCGTGCGATGGAGCTGGAGATCCCATCCTGGAGCTTGGTTAGCTCCTCCAGTTTCTGCTTGTACAGCTTGTGATTATCCTGGGAAGGAGAGACCAGCACACATTACAGCTGCCTGCCCAGCCATCCCTGTCCTTGAGTCCCTTGTGGGTGCATCTGCTGATGCATCTGTTAAAAATTGTCTCTAACTTCACCTGCACAGCAGCTGGGTAAGACAAGAGGTGGTTGCAGAAGACCAGAAGCAGAAGGGCAGAAGCAGCCGCTGGGGATGTCCATCCCCAATCCCAAGGAAGTTATCTACAGGTGCAGGCACGTCCCTATGGCACAGCCTGGTCACAGCTGTGGGCTGTGAAAGTCCAGCCAGCAACGGGGTCCTGCTCTGGGGATGCTCCTGTGGTTGGGAAATCATTGACTGCAGCACAGGGGACAGGAAAGACTCAGGGGAAAAACTGCTGCTGGAGCCAGGGCTACAACTGCGGGCCACAGCCACCCAGGAGTGGTGGCTGTGACTGCTGGGACGGGACAAGCAGCTCGCTCTGCCTGGCGGTTCGCACTGCGCCTGCCGCTGCCCTGACTTGTGGGTCTGGGGCTCCCTCCCGAGCCCCCCCGGAAGCTGGAAGGAGCCTGTCAATGAGCCCAAACAAAGAGGATGGACTTGCAGCAGGGCTGCGGCCAACGGCCCCGCTCCTTGTGCGACAGTAACCCAACCGCACCTGGGTAAGGCTAGATGCCATTCTTCTGCTATATTTAGAAAGGAAAGAAGAGAGCGTGCTGGATCAATGCTCCTTCTTGTCCAGGTCAGCTGGAAAACAGCCTCACCTCAACCATGGGCAGTCTGAACGCCACCTCCACCAGGGAATTAAATGCTGCTCACAACAACCCTTGGACTAGACCTTGACACACACACATTTCAGCCTCCGTAGCTCTTATCAAGCACTTTATCAGCAGATCTCAGAGCTGTTCCCAAAGGAGAAAGGTGAAACCAAGACACAGAGGAGGGAAAGAACTCATTCTCCTTCCAGTGACAAGCAGCGGCAGGGTGGGAACGGATCCCAGATAGCCCCGGCTCCCCTAGCAGTGATTTATGGCCCTGATCTCTCACAGGACATTCCCTGCTCAACCATCACGCTTTCCTGCTCCCATCTGGCATCACCTCCTTCTCTTGCTCCGGAGTTAACTGAGAGCAAGCGGCTTTTGTGACAGCTCCTTCAGCAGTTCCAGCCTGGGTCCTGCTGCTCCATACACCATCTGAGCACCACCTTTGGATACAGCCCGGAGCAGGAGCCACCCCAGGAGAAGGTTTCCAAAAGAAAGAGTCGTCACGCCAAGAGGGTCGGCGCTGCGCAGCTGCGTACAGAGTTCAAAGCAGGCGACCCAGGACATCCACGCAACCCCTATGGAGCAAGAGGAGGTTTCTCAAAGCCTCCCTTGCCCTAGATCTGGGCACAGCCGTGATGTGTCCACAACATCCGCTTCTCCCCGCTCCCGGTGGGGGAAGGAAGGGGAAAGGGAACTGGTGCAGATGCGCTGATTGATCTGAACCGCAGCAGAAGACGGTTAGCCAACCCTTCCCTTGGGTGACCCCTGTCTGAGCTGAACCCTGCCCACTCCTTCCCCCAGCAGCGAGCGCCCTGGGGATTACACAAAGCAGGTGGAAACATCCCTGAGACCGGTCACCTTCCTGGCACAGAGCCACCGGCCAGCCCCGGTGGGCGAGGGGGCACCGGAGGGAGGGTGCCCTGGGGTCAAGGGGGGCAGGCTGGTGGGACGAGGGCCCTGGCTGTAGTGTGACCGGATTCCTGGCTGCCTCCGCTCCCCTGGCCGGCTCCAGGCTTGCTAGAGCCGGGCTTACAGGAGCAATAAGGAGCAGAAAACAGCATTTGCGCACCTCCTTCCTGGCCGTGCCACATCAGGCAGCGCCGCTCCCCGCTTCTAGCCTTTAAAAACCCAGACAACTTGTGTCTCCACGCCATGTCCATCGCAGGCCGGATCACTCGATTGACCAGCTCTGGAGAGTCCCGGCTCTGGCCAAAGCCCCGGGTCCAGGCGAGGCTCACGGCAGCGCCCGGCGCAGCCTGGCACCCCTGCCCTGCTGGGAAACGCTGTGCCCAGCAGCACAAGGGCTCGTTTATGAGTCGCGACCGCGGGCTGGGGCAGGAGCACACGGGGACGAGCGACCGGAATCCCAAGGAGGGGGACCCCCGTTAGTTAGGGATGCTGCCGGGGGACCCCCGTTAGGGATGCTGCCCGCCCTCGCCCCCGGTGACCGTAACGCCGGGGTGCCCCGCAGGGTCCCTCGCCCGAACGCTGCCCCGGCAGAGGTTAACGATCCCCTCCCCCGCCGCCGTGTTTCGGGGCCAGGCCGAGCAACCTGACGCAACCGCGGACCCGTCCCTCCGCGCTCGGCCCCGACCGCTGGTTGCCCAACCGGTGTCTGAGGTCACCGTTCCCGAGCCGGGGGTGTGCGTGTGTGTCTGTCTGTCTGTCTGTCTGTCTGTCTTCCCGGGGGAAATAACCGACCCGGCTTCCCTCACGGCCCCGGGGTGCGGCGGTACCTGGATGCGCTGGTAGCCGTCCTGCAGCTCCTCCCACTCCCGCAGGCACTCGGCGGCCGAGCAGCCGCAGGCCATGGCGACGATGGCGGCGGGAGACCGGCCCCGGCCCGCGGCGCTGGGCTGCGCTGGGCGGCCCCCGCCTCCCGCCCCGCTTCCGGGCACGCCCCGCTGCGGGCGGGGCCAGCGGCAGCCTGGTTTTCCTTGGGAGGGGTGTCCTGGAATAAGGAGGGATAAAACCAAAAGAATCAAAATCCCGGACCTTTCCCGGGCGCACGGGGCTCTTTGAAGCTCCAAGGGTAAAGGCCGGCTAGCTCCGTCCCTGACCGCGCTTGTTTGAATGACAAACCGAGGGGGTTGATCTGAAAGGAAAAGCCCCAGTAAATCCTTAGCACAGAGGGCAAGGAGAGCCCAGGAGCGTTTTCTGTAAGGCTTTATTTTGTGATGCCAACACAAAGAATTCACAGTGCGGTAAGAGGGAGGATGGTACTGCATTGAGGTGTCACGCAACAGGATTGATGGTTAACGTTACCCGCCGCGCCAAGAGGTTCGGGTGTTGTGCGAGCAGGCGGCGGGTGGGAAGCGTGGTCTTACTAGAAAATCCAACCAGCGAGGCTGCGAGAGGCCGTGTCCGTGTCTGTGGGTAGCTGAGAAGGCACACGCGGAGCGGAGGGACTCCTGAAATGAGGAAATTCTGTCGTCACCTCTCCAGGTTGCACGTGGGCGCAGTCAAACTCTAAATTTACCATCCCAGGCTACGGATCGACGCACCTTTTCAGAGATAACCCTAATGGCTTCCCCATACCTGGGGTAAGGAGCGTGCCCGATAATGTAGTTTTAATCCTCTTCGCTTACAAAAGAGATAAGCGGTGCGTAATGGGCCACATCCCGCAGGACCTGCTTTCCCCAAACTGCCGCTTTCTACAGCACAGGTGAGGTCCCCTAATAGCTCCAAAACTCGACCCCAAATAATATGGAGCTAAAGAGGAAAGCCTTGCCATTATGTTAAGATACTTTTCAACCAGAGTTCAAGTAACTTTCCACCGACATGGTGGTACGGACAGGGAAGCGCCTTCCCCTGCCGGGTATTCTCTTTGCTACCTGTCAGTAATTTGGTTCAGAGATGTCTGTGATCGTGGTCCCGTAGATTTGGGTCTCCCAGTCTGAGAGCTGTTTCACAAAGCCCCGGTGTGGTCTCATGTTCGTTTTGCATTTCAGAACGTAGTGCCAAGCTCTCTGTAAACAGAGGGAAAGCAAAGAAGTGTTAGGAATTTGAACTGAAAGCGACTCTCAGGTATTTACACGAAGCAGCTACACTTGTAGACAACACACTTTGTATTTACGCCCTGTATTGGACAGCAAGAACCTGCAGATAAGACTTCGGCTACCAAAGTGGGGCCAGACTGGACCCAGATGTGAACTTCAGAGAAGCTGTCACCTTCGTACTCTGCTCTCCTGGACAGGAGGACAGCTCAGGCTGCTTTCACTACCTGGCAGGTACCTTGCATTATTTTGCACCGATGGAACAATGCAGTCCTGGATTTTCTACCCTAAAATACTGTTTCTGCCATGGGTGATAAGCAAAGCAGTGAAATATCGGCTATTCACAGGTAAGCAACAAAGGTTATCGTGTTTCTGGATTGGTGTGACCTGATGTGGCAGAGCAGCTATGACACTCCAGTTATGCCACTGCATTAATTACCGCCATCTTAATTATTAATTATTTCCAAGTAACCAGCTAGGAACTCTGCTGCACACAGGGTAGATCCACCAGCATTACTTTGCATTACTCCAGCTGCATCCTTGGCTTTGCCCAGCAGTGCTCGTCTTCCCGCTTTAAAAATAGAGTGCCCCCTGCACTTGGAGGATTGCTTAAGCGTAATGAGACCAAAGGTTAGAAGATAGTGCTCCATTGGTTTGTTTTTCTAATCTCAGTGATTCTGCAGGCTCCAAGGCTCATCTTCCAATATTTACTCCTCTGGGCCCATGTTGTGGATGTCTCTAGTTCCTCTGAACTCAACGGATCTACTCACATATCGATTACTAATAGAATAAGGGGTCGCACATCCCAGATCTGCCTCTCTTTTGCAATATCCACATCTTTCAAAGCTTTCAAAGATCTTTGCCTAGATTGGGTGAAGGATCACACGGGAATCTGTTGCACTGCTTTCGTCTGCAAGAAACAAACTTGTCTGCCAGGGTAAAGTTTTGCCAGGAAAGCTCTCCCAGGAAAGCTTTGCCCAGCCAACAGTGGGCAAGCACCACCCAGGCCAGCAGCACGCCACTGCCGTGTCAACATTTTCTTCTTATTTTTTTTGGCACTTAGTAAAGTGCCGAGACCAACCTGTTGATACTAACTGAGAGAAATTGCAAGGATCAGCCTTTGACTTTTTGCACTGCTGTCACAACCACGTCCAGTAATTTAGTGTGCAAGGGAATGGTTATCAGTGTGCAGGAGCAATCACACACAGCATTAGTAGCAGGGACGGAATTGTGTCTGCAGCCCTGTTGGCACGCTCAACCTGAAATTACCCGTTGGCACACAGCAACGGTAGATTTCCTCTTATGCTGCAAATGTTTGCACAAAATCAATTAAATTATTAGTTATAGGCCCAGCTTCAGTGAAGCTTGGATCAATCCTTTCAAGCTCCCAAAGGAGCAAACTTTCCAAACAAGGACAAGATTTTTAAGGAGACGCCTTTCAGCTCCCATGAGAACTGTGCTAAGCAGGCACCAGGAGACGGTGCCTACAGCAGGACGATGCCTGTGAAACGTGGCCTGGCACCTGGGGAGAGGCTGCATTATTTTTTCTTACGTTATTCAGAGCTATGGAACAGAGCGTACTGGCCATTTTAACCTGTACATCCTTCCTGGGCTAGAATTATCGCATTCCAGATTTCTCTACAGTACTACCTGCAGGAGAGGATTGCTTCTGGGGAAATAAAATGGGATTTTGGAAGAAGCCAGTGCTGCTGAGTCCAGTGGTAAATCAGAGCCCTGCAAGCACTGGGTTCTGAATTTCCCTATAACCCCATGGGATTAACTCCAGCAGCTTCCAGATACTCTCTTTCTCAGATGCAGGAGAGCAGAAATACTAAGTTCTGTAACCATGGCTTTATTTTTACAGCCCCGTAGTTAAGTAGGGAAATGCAAGAATATCACAGGTGCCAGGGTGAGGAGTCACAGATCCAAAATCACACCTAAGCCATATCCTTAACAGTATAAAGAAGATACAATCTGCTATAATTGAATCCGTTACATTATCAGGTGGATAGTCTGCATGAAAGTACAGATAACGTCTTATTACTACAGTAATGAGGCTTCAGAAACAGAAATAAACTGCAGACCCAGCCAGTATCTGTGGGAAACACGACAGTGACGTACCTTCAGGGAAAACTGGCAGGAATGCATAAGATAGGCCATGGTTACTGTGCTGCTCCGGCTTATCCCCAGGCTGGAGAAGACCAGCACCGCTCCGTGGTCCAGCTGAGTGTCTGAGTAAAGAAATGCCAATCACAAATTAGTGATCTGGGAAATCAAGCTTCCAATTGTACAGTCAAGCTCAAATTCAGTGACAGCTGACAGGCTAGCAGCCTGAGCGACAGGAGCCCTCATGAACCCTGACAGCAGCAGATGAGCACTGCCAGCTACAGTTTCTGTAAGAATTTGCCTTAAAAATCCACTGACGTACAACATGGCTTTGAAGACCAGAACCAAACGACAGTGATCAGTCACTGCTTCATGACAGGTCAGTGTCACCTTTACATCAGATAACTGAAGAAAAGTAGCCTACCATGACCGATCAGCTGTGGTCAGCATCCCGTCCACTACTCAAACTCCTCCCAAAAAGGTTTAAAGGCGTGGAAATTTCTGACGAACACAAGCCTAAACTGTTCGACACTGAACCGGAAGGAATCAGCTTTCACGCTGGAGAGGACTTAGATTTCAAATCCCTTAACCTTCCTTCCATGGGGATCACCAGCAGGAAGCATGTACATGCCAGCTAGGGTGCTGGTTTTATATGTTTTTATGCTGGATACTGTGCAGTGAAAATTGCTAAGATCAGCAAAGTCATTTTCTACAAAAGCCAAGCCCACTTGACTTTAAGAGGATGTGGTCCCTTGCTCCTAACCACATCAACTCTGCTAACTATGCCGGAATGATTCTATATTTTATTAATAACCTTTTGAATTCTTTCCTTTCCCAAAAGCATGACATGCTTTTGGAATATCCACAGCTGAACTCTAGAATTCATAGGGGAAAACCTCTTCTTTTACTGCTGTCAAGAGGTTGTGGGGTTTTGTGTTTTCTTCTTCAGAAACTGAAACAGAGTTTTCTGACTTATTTCTATCATGAGGTACTAGTTCTGTTCTAAGACCTGAGTAGAAATGGCCTCACTCCAACATACACTTGGCATGAGGATATCCACACTACTCTGAGAGCTGTATGTGGAGAGCTTTAGTCTAGTGTTCACCCATAACCATTCCAGTTTAAGTAATCTACTCTAGACGGTCAAGTAAATAGTTAGACTATCAAGTAAACAGTACACACTTCCACAAAAGCTACAGCTAATAAACCCTTATAGAGTGCTTTAGAAACTTTCACAAACTGGTGTGAGAAAGACGCTTTCTTCTGCAGAACTAGTGGGAAAAAAACTGGGGCAAAATGAAAGGCAAGTAAGTGGATTTTGATATTTGGGTTTCAATGCATGCAAATAATGAAATTCAGTCCAGGACTACAAAATTATATCCTCAAATATTGTTTCCTTGTTTCTTTGTTTGTCTTCAGTTGTCTTTTCTTATTTTGTATTATAAGGTTTGTGGGGATGGGGTGGTCTTTTGCTTCTGGGTCTGTACAACACACAGCTCAGCAGGGCCTTGGTCTGTAACAGGTGTTACTTCATAAGTGTGATAAAAGATAACAACACAGTTGAACACCATCACAGGATGGAGCTGTGGGAGCTATGTCTGCTGTGCTACTGCAGGCATTGAGCTGGAGAGTATGTTTTTTCTTGCCCTTTCTGATGTAATCGGCCAAAGGCAGGTTTATGCTGTCCAACCTGAAAGTCTTCCTCAGTTCTACGGTGGGTCTGCACTGCAAATCACAAATATTAGCAGCGTCTTGTGGTAAGTTCTGCAATGCATGTCACTCTCACGTTTAAATAAAGTTCTGGTGGTTGAAGATTTGGGCTGGTAAGAGTCAAAGGGTTGTATTTAAGAACAAAGGAATAGGAGGAAATCCTATGAAGCCCTGGTAGACATCCTACAGCAAAGCCTTCTCAGATCTAGTGGAAAGCTCACTGTTATCAGAGAGTGAGGTATTCTTTAAAGTGAGTAGGAACATCTGAGTCAGATGCCCTGTAAAATCTCCTCTCTGTCCATCAGGTATCCATTAGGGTGTGGGGTTGCTTGGGAGTATGCTGATCTTGAAAGATTACGACCCTCCTGTCTGAGCTTCCTGTTGGAGTGCGTGGGATATCATCTGATATCCCAGAGTGAGCAATGTCTCAGGAATTCCAGATTTGGAACAACTCACCTATGAAATGACAAATGGTGGCAAAGGTAGAAAAAAGATCTGCTTCAAGTGAATCTGGAACAGATATATGGAGATATTTGCCGCCTTCCGCAAACCTGAAAAAAGAGCAGACAGCGTGACATGGACCAGAGAAGCAGTTTTGAAAAAATGTGTTTGTTGGAGGCAAACTGATAATTTTGTTTGCTGTTACATGTGTGCGTTTTTCATCATCATTATCATTAACATCACGATAAGGGATTTGTTATGGTAAGACACTGAGGAGCTTGCAATACAGAACAAGTTTAATTACTGATTTTCCATTCCACATGGTATCAGCATTGATGTCTTAACCTACAGCTTCCTTTATCTGTGAGGTAATGAAAACAGATGAACTGAAAGCAAGAATAGCTTCACAGCCTGCATGTTGGCAGTTTTATGAACAAAGCCCCCCAGTTGACTTCATGTGGTTTTCTACAACAGCATCCTCCTCCTTCCACAAGCTCAGAGAACTCAACTCAGAGAACTAATGGAGCAAAATGTTGGTGAGGAATTTCTGAAATGTGAAGACATGTCATGCAGAGGGCATGGGAAGATTACCCATGGTGTAGAGACCTTTGATGTTTTCCTCTGGAGCCAAAGGCATGAGAAATGTCTGCTGGTACACATGCACTGGGGTAGGTAACTGGATTTGTTACTTACTTTGCTTTGGTCACCACCATGAGAAATGCCACTGGATTTTTCACTGTGTGAAATGGCATTTCGAGCACGGCCCACAGACTGAGCATAATGGCATGGACAGAGCAGGAAGGAAGACCAACAATGTGAAACTGAGGTGATTTAGCTTTTACACTGATGTGTTTGTAAGATTTTGCTCTGAGAGCTAGTCAGAGATGTAGGTTCTTCTCAAAAGATAGTGGTATGTGATAGACTCAAAATGCCAAGGGCTTCCCAGTCCTCCTCTCACCCAAGCCACACGTGTCATGGTAGAGGGCTGTGGACTGTGTTGCTGCTGTGCTAACTCTGGAGCAGAGATCAAAAAACCGAGCATGAAATAGCACTCAGATCTGCAGTTTTCCTCCAACCAGAGGTTTCCTTGGACGTTCACAGGCACTGACTCCTCTGCGAATGGGTTCTGGTGCTGTGCCACCTCACTTTTTTCAGACACAGACATTGGTCAGGGTACACCTTGAACTATTTAACTTACAGTGTGGCAGGCTGTTCAGAGATGTTAACTTGTGCTTTGATCTTCAGATCTTTCTGAATTTGTTGGTCAGAGGCCTGCTTGAAATTGCCCATATATAACTTTGCAGGCAGTATTTCTACTGGGTATGGCTGGAAGTTGTCTAGTTCCTGCCAGAGAGAAAACACAGGCTCAGTTTAGAGTGTATTTGTTCGTCTTAGCATGGTAAGTTCTTAAACAAGAAGTCATGAGAAGAATTGAATACACAGTCAACAGCCCATGACACATTCTCATGTAATGAGTCATTTAATCACCTGGTCTTTCTGTATATTGAAGTCTTTCCCAGATTCAGTGAGAATAATTAACAGCGTTGCTGTCATTTTGGCATTACTTGAAACAAATCCTAACTAAACAGGAGGCGGCATATATTCTTTACGTTGTCTGGAGGGACCACAGCATAACAGATTCATTTGATGTTTTTCCCGGTTACTGTTTGCAGGGCTAAATGAAATCATCTGCCACCTGCAGAGCCGCAGGTGCCCCATAGTGACACAACATGAGTCCGCAGCTGCTTCCGGTGTCTGCAGCGTGAAGGCTGAGAATAAAAATACACAAATAGCCAGCAGTGCCTTTACATCCCTAACTGATACTGGGCTAATGCTGCAGCAGAACAAAGCAGCAGCCTAACAGTTTAAAGCAACAGAGAACAGCGGCTTAAACTGAGAGGCAAGGAGGGGCTCTGGGTCAGATTAAATCTGATGGGGAAGTTCAGCAGTTTGCTGCCCTTCACAGAGAAGCACAAAGTGAATTGATTTTCCTTCCTGCACTGTAACATCCCACAGGTTAGCACCGCGTCACAGGCTATTTCATGTGAACTAGAAGTGAACAGGAACAATGGAAACAAAAGACATGTTGCAATGAGATATTGTCTGCTGTCCAGCTCCTTCTAAATCTGCCCTGCCTCAGGTCCTGTCCTAGATGTGAAAAAAGGGTAATTGTTTCTCATAAGTTAAATAGATCATTGTTTGTAGGTGAAACCAAACAAGTAGGATACCAGTGTTCCAGTGGATGGCTGTTTTCTTTCCGGGCCTATTGAAACAATGCACCAGCACTTGCTTTGTGATCCTTCCTAATGAAAAGCTTTATAGTCATGGAACGCAGTGCTTGACAGGAATTGTACTTCTGCCTGAAAACATTTACTGTGTACCATCCCAGATAACCATGTGCAAGAGAGGAACCTGCTTCTTTTCATCATTTGCTACTGTTTGTTTAGTTATCTGTACTCTCCCGTTTTGGGGTTATCAGAGAAACCTTCCCAGGTTGTTTTCATGAGCTTTCTTTCACGCAATAGAGGAAGGATAAAAAAGGCAAAGTGTGGCTGTAAAAGAATTAGTGGTGACACTCAGGGCAAGGACAGTAACTCAAATTACATTTAATTCCTGTTTGAAATTACTCTGATATCAGGTTTACAACACCATTTAACTTGAATTCATTAGCCATCATCAGTTGAACAGGAATGCTAATGTCTTCTACTTGCAAATTAGTGTCATCTCACCTGAGGCATCCACAATATCTTCTGAGTCCTCAGAAAATGATAGCAAGCTGAAAAACGCTTGTATCCTCCCCTCAGGATGAGCACGGGATGGCGGGTGAACTGCTCGAAGCTTCTGGCATATTGGATGGCAGTTCCTTCCTCAGCACCTAATGAGATCAAAAAGCTATTTGGCAGGGCAGGTTTAGAGTGCCTCCGTCAGCGCTAGGAGTTAAAGCTGGCCCACTCATACTGACAGCAAACTCCTTTTCATTTCATCTAATGGTCTGCAGAAAGCCTTGTTAAAAGCTAGTCGTGTTCTTTAACTGTTGCTGCAGGTCAGTAACAAGGCATGCTGGTTTTCACCTCTTGGCCTGCTCTTTTGTAGGTCTAAATAAAGGGTTTTTTCCCCTCCCCGTTATTCACTGGGAAGTATTATTAATTTAAATCTAATAATCTTGGGTTTATGGAGGCCCTTTTCTTTAGTCTGCTTTAGGCAAAGGGGGAAAGTATCTTGAATAAGTTCTTCACAAGTGTTTTAAACACTCCCCTCAGTGAAGCAAATTATGTGCGATGGCTGTTCCCCCTGCTTCTCCCAAGGGATTCATCCCGCTCGCATCTAGCTGTGTCTGCATTGGAAACAGCAGCACAACAGAAATCCACTTCTAATTCTTCACACCTTCCCTTGCTTATATCTCACCACCGAGCATTTACGAACATGCTTTTTCATTCCCCTTACACTCCCAGTTTATTTTCTTTAAGAAATGATGTAAATCTTTGGTTAAACTATAGTAGCCTTTATAAAGCTAATAGGAACCAAACAAACATACAGAGGTGGTTCTGCACACAGCAGAACTCCTTGCCAAAGGATGCGTGAAAGCTAAACATTTCCATGGTTCAAGGAAGACCGAACAATTACATGGAAAAGTTTCCAGCTCTTCACATTTCTCGGTGAACTCCATCAAATCACCACCTCCACTAAAGCTAAGTCTTTTTTAAATATGACAATGTGAAAGCCTTTTATAACCCTCAAAGAAGGGAGTACTCACTCTGTGAACATATGGAACTTGAGTCAGTGTTTGCAATCTCTGAGGAAGCACTGCTCCCTAAAAGGCAATTGTTGGACAAGCCCAATTTCAGTGAAATGTGAAAAAAATAAAATAAAATAAATAATAAATCCATTCCTCACATGCAACAAGGAACTTTGGAAGGATCAATCCACAGGTAGGGAACAAGACTTGCCAGGACGTTTTGAAATAAAATCTGGATTTTTGAAGCCTAATAACATATGCAACATGGCAAAAAAACAGAGGCATAGGACAGATGTTAGTTTTTCAAATAAAAGTGTGTAAATTTGCATCTCTTGCATTAAGCTCATAAAATTAAATGAGGAATGGGAACAATATCTACCCTGCAGTGAGGTCTTGACTGACATGGGTCACAGGTACCTTTTTCTTTCTCCTCTTCCTCATAGTCACAGTCCAAAGAACTGGTCTCGCAGTCATACACCACACAGTATCTGGCACACCCCAACTCCTCGGAATCCGGTACAAGATACTCCCCTGTAGGACTCTACCAAAATCACAGAGGAATTCTATCAGGAGCACAGCTCCACACTTTTCTTGTGTAGAATCGACGCGACTGACATCTTGCAAGTTACTACTCTATAGCTACGGGATGGGTTTGGGACCATGTCCGTACTTGACTCTGAAAGACCCGGTTAATTCAGAAATGACACAAACTACGCCGGGTTGCTTCATCAGCTGCAGTGGTAAAGATGCCAACACTGTCCTTTGTGAAACAAGTCTACAAAATGTCAGTTCTTGTGCAATGTTTTTCCTGATACACAGCTATGTGCCACTGCTGAAGCCACCTTTGCTTTGTGACAGAATACATCCCCCCAGTGGCAGAAACAGAAGAGGCAGGGGAGGCTGGGACAATTCCCTTGGGGTTTAAACCAATTGCAGCTTACTGCTAATTGCTAAATCCAGGGAAGGTTTACACCAACGATAATCCCCTCACCCGTTCAATCCGGCGTGCTGTAATAATATGGCTCTCATCGTATTCACGCTGAGTACGGGCATCTGAAAAAAAACAACCAAGACAGAGCAATTGGCGTATTTGATGCTTTAAAGGTGGAATCCTGTTTGTGATTCTGTCAGTGGGAGTTCAGGCACTGACAGCAACCAGAGAAAGAGATTCAGTTTTTTAGAAACTGGCACTTTCTGATGTGGATATAATGAATGCCAATACTGACGTGAGCCCATGTGTAACACCAAGTGATGCCGGCAGCTTCAGTCCTGACCCAAGTGTGGTACCGCAGCGTTCACAGTGCCAGTCCCGTGCTCCGTTCTGCTCTGCTCTCTGCCGTAGCCTGGCCCCCACTCACTGGGCCTGCTCTGACCTCCCGGCACCCAGCACCCTGCCGCTGTGCTGCCCCAGAGACGGGGAGAGGGGCACCGGAATGACCCCAGCCCCACTCCCAACCTGCCTGACTCCCTTACCAAAGCATTTAACAATATGGCAATATCTGGCACACTTGACGTATTGCCGCTATGCCAGGTGCAAACGCAAATCATCAGTTGTTGCACAGTGGAGCAGCAGTGGACAGTGTTTACGCCTGGGATGGATCAGAGCAGGAAGAGCTGGATGTGATGAAAGGCAGAGCAGTACCAGGTCACGGCACCTGAAATGCGGTGGGAGAAGCCCCAGCAGCAAGGCCCCAGTACTTATAAGCAGTGCTGTGTGCTCTTCCCCACCCGCCGGAGCCCGCAGACCCCTTTCCTCAGGAAGGCTGCCCAGGCAGAGCCAGGCCTCCCGCCCGCCGCCTCACCCAGCAGGCACAGGTAGTTGGGCTCCGCCAGCCGGGGCACCCGCCGGTGCTGGTTGAGGATGTTGTAGAGGTGGCGGGGCTCGCAGAGTACCATCCCCGCCATCCCGCGCCAACCCCCGACCCGGCGATTGTCGCCGACTAGTCGTTACAGCTCGCCTCGCCCCGTTGCCGTGGCAACGGCGGTGCGCGGCCTAGCTCACACGCTTGTTGCTAGGGAGCGACGCCCGGCGGTCACTGGGGGTGACGTCAGATTCAGATCTCGCGAGACTTCACTCAGCGGGGGGGGAAGGAGAAGCCTCGCGAGAAGAGCGGCCGCTCCCGCGNCGGGGCTGGTGCCTGTCTCTGCCCGGTGAGACATCCCTGGTGTCGGGCACCGCTCTGCGGCTGTTAGCCGAGGAGGACGCGCCTTTCTCCTGACGGCGTCAACTTGCTGGCCACATCTACTCGTTCTCGATGAACCCTTGGTTACAAGGGTGTGTGGAGAGAGGACGAGGGGTAATGGGTTTAAACTGAAAGAGGGCAGATTTAAATGAGATCTGAGGAAGACATTCTTCCCTGTGAGGGTGCTGAGGCCCTGGCACAGGGTGCCCAGAGAGGCTGTGGCTGCCCCATCCCTGGCAGTGTTCAAGGCCAGGTTGGATGGGGTTTGGGCAACCTGGGCTAGTGGAGGGTGTCCCTGCCCATGGCAGGGGTGGGACTGGGTGGGCTTTGAGGTCCCTTCCAACTCAAACCAGTCTGGGGTTCTATGGTACATGATTCTATGAGCTCCTCTTTCTGATGGTGTGTAATGGGTGATACGCAAGTTTACTGCTTCCTGCTTCTCCTGAAAATACGCCCCTACTTTCAAAATGTATTAGGAATTAAAGCTGGCGGTTGGGAGGGTTAATAGTAATCCTTAATATGCTGAAATCCATCGTCCGTGACTCTTGATACCAGGAGAGAACTGCTGCTACGTGGTAGGTAGATAGAGACCAGCCTCAATTTTCGAACGTAAATAGTTCCTGGTGGCATATGACAAAATTATTATCATAGCTATAAAGATATGCTTTACAAGAGGTTCGTATAATTATTTAAATAGAAATTAAATTTATTAGCGATGAGATTTTGACCTCATGGTATCAGCTCAGTCATTTACATGGGGCATAGCAGTGACTAATGCTAAACTTTGCTTTCCCTTGGAGAGTTTTATGCTAAATTACATTTGTTGCAGTAGCAAGAAAATGGAGTGTGCGTTGGCTGATTGAGCTTCTGGGTAGATTATTTCCTGTTATAGCATAATAATTAAGCTGTTCATGTGGGGAGCTATTGTGGCTTTATCTGGTAAGACAGTGTGATAGAGAATGTCCTTATCAGTGGTAATTGTATTACCATGTTTTATCTCTGCAGTAGCCTCTGGTTCTCCATTGCTTTGGCAGAGTGTTGCATTTTAAGATTGTTCTGGACTTTTAAAGTAGCTTTTGTCTCATCTAGGGACAGTTTCCCTACAAAGAGGAGCACAGGCATTTTTGAGAGAAATAGCTTTCTTTGAGAGAGCATGTTAGAGTAAAATTGATTCACCAGGGCAACAGAGTTGATTTTACTTGCTTCTCAGCCACACTTGATCAAAACTGGAAATGATGGTCACTTTATGTTCTTAAACCTCAATCTTGAGGCAGTTGCAGGTACTATTTTGAGTTTTTCAGGCATACGCATTTTTTTCACATATATACAATGGTTGTTACGTTTATTGTAGTCCATTAAATGCATTGATTTGACAATTGGGAAGGTATATTTTTTTGATACTGGCAATGAAAGCTAGAAAAACTGCATAGTAGGTTTTGCTCTCAGGGACACCTAGGTCCACAGGGTAGCAGGCATTAGCCTGAGGCAGACGTTTCCATCTGAAGAAAGATGATCCTTTTGGTTTTGCCTAACTATGCTTCCCTTTTGAGCTTCAGATCGCAAAAGAACGTTTTCCTCTAACTCCTCCTACCAATAAACCTGAAGGATCTCTGGGAGGCTGTCATGATGATTGCTTTCTGTGGGCTTAGGCAATCAAATTTGCGTAGTGCTTGATAAAAAAATTGAGAAATAGAACTAAAAGTAAAGAAAGTGTGGTGAAGTCCCAAGGTCATTGCTGCAGTAACTACCAGAACATCTCTACAGTGTTTGTCTTTTTTTTTTTTTATTTTATTTTTTCCTCAGAACAATGCCAAGGTAGCAGTTCTGGGGGCCTCGGGAGGCATTGGCCAGCCTCTCTCCCTCCTCCTGAAGAACAGCCCGATGGTGAGCAGGCTCAGCCTTTACGATATCGCTCACACTCCAGGCGTTGCAGCTGACCTCAGCCACATCGAGACAAGAGCAAATGTTAAAGGTACTGTAAGCAGCTGGAAACGATCTGTGTTCTGAAGGGGTCCTCTTGGGTGTCTGACACTTGGAGATGCTTTGTGAAGGGGAATCTTCATGTGATCCTCAAGCCTAGTATCAATTTAAGTAGCTTTTTCTCAAGCAGTGCATGACTAATTAAGGTTTAGCCAATTAGATTGATATGTATGAAGATGAGAATTGTCTGTAGTTGTGCTGTTGAGGGGGAATTCTTAATAACTGGCAGGAAACATTTAGTAAAATCAGCTTGGAAAAAAGCGTGAGTGTTGAAGAGTTTAACTACAAATAGACTTAACACACTCTGGGTGTCTACATGAATTCTATGTGCTTCTTTTCTGAAGGGTCAGCTGTCAAGTTCTGATGAAATCAATAAAAACTTAATCTGCTGATTTTTTTTTTTTTTTTTAATTTTAATATCACTGAAAGGTTACATTTTACTTGAATATGCCTAGCTGCAATTCTTTGGGGGCACTGACTGTAGTGCCAAGCTAGGGTTTTTGGAGAGTAAATACATGTAATGGAACGAGGGTTTTCAGAACGGATGAATGTGAGGTTCCCACCACTTTCACTCTAAATTTTGAAACAAAGATAAAACATCAAATAGAGTCCATCCATAATTGTATTGCTTTGCTTTTCAGCATAAGTCTGAATTGAAGGCTAAATTAAAAAGGAATTGGGTGCCTCTGGGCATAACTTTGTATTTCAGAGTGTCAGATACTTAATAACTGACAGAAACATAATGCCTGAATGTCTTCTATTCCAGGCTTCCTGGGACCTGAGCAGTTGCCAGAATGTCTGAAGGGCTGTGATGTTGTAGTTATTCCTGCGGGAGTCCCTAGAAAACCAGGTATGTTCTCTTTGATAAAAACCCCGAGGGCTTCATTGAAGTGCATCTCTGTGGCGCTGTTATTCAAATAGAGCTGTATCTGATGCTTTAGCTGCTCTCAGTGTTGGCCTGGGATGTAAGTGGTCCGTTAATGACACTGACCTAGAGCTTGTTGTGGTATTAGGCACCTCATTTGTCTTAGACGGTTCCTGGTAAAACAGGGAGAATTGATTTCTGGAGTTCAGGTGTAGAGGTGAGGTGCAAAGACTTCCCGCAAGTGATCCTGAATCTCCCTTGCCCAGAGCAATACTCTGGTAAAAATACTGGTTCTTTGTTTCATTTCTCAGCAGAATAGAAAGAATCCATTTGTTTTGCATTAATTGTATGATAACTTCTCTGAGCATCTCTGAATGAATGCTGTTAAGCCTTCCTAAAATGTCTCTGGCCTGCTCCATTTCTACTCTGTTTTTCAGTATCCTGTGGGAATGTAACAAAATCCTAGACTTTAATGCCTAGCTCTTCCTAATTCTTCACTTTTCATGGTTAAAGTAGTTACTGCAACAGAAATGAGAAGTGGCGCTTACGCAACTAGCAATATTTTGCACAGAGCAGTTGGTATTCAGACTGTAGCGGTAGTGGTGACTGCAGAGGGGAAGGAGAATTCATCTTAGGAGCAGTTCTGAGCACTGCTGATGTACTGGTGATGGTCGGTATGGTCATACCGTACTTCAGGCTGCCTAGGTGAAATACATTCTGACAATTGACAGCTGGGCTGGCTGCTCCTGAAAGGGCTGATCTATGTGAAAGGGCAGTAATCTTTTATTAGCCAGAGGAGTTACTTTTGGAGCCAATTCATTATTGCAGCTGGAGAGTTTTCTCTTGATACACAAAACCAGAAGCTGATGTATCTCTATCCAGAGCAGAGTATTGTTTTTTGATTGAGTTGCTTGCCCATTAATGAGTAGTAATAGGTAACTTAAAATATGGTACTATATGTTTTAGGTATGACCCGTGATGACCTGTTCAACACCAATGCTAGCATTGTTGCTACTTTGACAACTGCCTGTGCAAAGCACTGTCCTGAAGCCATGATCTGTATTATTTCTAACCCGGTAAGCGTTTTCTAGAGACTTTGAAAATGCAGAGGGGGAAAAAAAAATCCAGACTGAGAATACTAATCTGAGTTCTTACTAGTTTTGACCAGTGTCTTTAAGGTCTGCAGGGTATTTGCAGAAAAGAACTAAAAACTTGGTTCTACTAACCCATTTTTCTTGGACTGTATTTAAGTCAGAGGAAACTGTACTTAATACCTCAACATCTGTATGACTGTGGTTGTAATAAATGTAGTGTATTAGCTGGAATAGAAGTCTCAGCTCGCTAAGGGAGGAGCCTTTGTAATGTGAATGAACAAATTTGTTGTCTTAATGGTTATTTAAAATGGAAGATTTTTATTCCAGCCTCACTGTAAATTGCTCTTCAGTTTAGGAATTAAAGTAATTGGCTACAGTTGACTTCAAGTTGGAAGTATACTTTGGGCTTTTTACTGGCTTGTTCAGTTCATGCATTGGCTTCATTATTATACTGGTTTTAATGAATGCTTGCCTATTCTTGCCTATAGGTGAATTCAACCATCCCAATAACTTCAGAAGTCTTCAAGAAGCATGGTGTGTATAATCCCAACAGAATCTTTGGTGTTACGACACTGGACATTGTCAGAGCAAATACTTTTGTGGCTGAACTAAAGGTAGGTCATAGTAACAGATGCTGGGGGAGGGATATGGTGTTCTTTGGTCATCAAATGTCTCAAAAAAAGCTTTTAAAATCACTGCACGGACCCAAAAGAGCTCGTATTTCTGTGGAGCTAGAGGCAAAGGCAGTGATTCCCTCTTTCCATTCTCTACAGGAGCCTAGGGATAGGGTTTCTTGCAAAATGTGGTTCAAGAGACTTTGACCTTTCGTTTTCATAGCTGTCCCCTGTGAGCGAGCTACGTGTTCCTTTTAATTCTGTTGGCATTTTCAACCCTGCTGGTGCAACCGGAGGAGAGGGTTGAATTGTAATATGTATTTGCAAGTCAAACTGTCTGTGCTGCGTGTTACAGGATATTCTGCAAAGTATCAGGAGGGTGTAACAGGTTACTGCTGTGATAGCCCTGGTGGAGTTTGTACTTGTGCTGCTCTTTATCTGAACTTGCATTAATAATATCCTGTAATTGTCTAAAGTTATCAGCATAACCTGGAGTTCAACTGTGTAGATCTAGCTTTGTCCTGGTTTGTAGCTGCCTCTGAGACTTCTACCCTGTGTAGCACTGGGTTATAGATGTGTCCAAAAACCCTGGGCAGAAAACAAAGCATGGTGGTTTTAAATGTTTGTCTTGTCCGTATGCTTCAGAAGCTGGAAAGTTTCATGTTTCCCTTAGGGCTTAGATCCAGCTCGAGTAAGTGTTCCAGTTATTGGTGGCCATGCTGGGAAGACTATCATCCCTCTGATCTCTCAGGTGAGTCGTAGTTCCTGCCGTGTATGGCATCACGCTTGTCAATACGTTGGAGTTGATGTAAAGTGCCTTTGTGGTGGCATGTAATGGACTAAGATGCAGCAGAGACTGTCTTCCCTGCTCTTGTGGCTGCTTTCATTCCAAGCTGAGGTACATCATCCTGGAAGGCAATGAGCTAAATCTAAACTCCTCTAGGTGGTTTAAATAGCGTCACTCTTTCTCCTCAAAAGGAGTTCTGGGATAAGAAGTGAGATGTAATGTGGGTATCGGGTGCCTAGGCACTGTTTGCTTTGGTTGGTATTTTTTGTGATGGGTATTTCGTGATATGAATACCTTGTTTCAGCAGGAAAATGATTTTGCCATGGCGGACTAGAAACATCACTTCAATGTGCAGCATTGGAATGAGGAGGCATAGCTCGAGCTGTGTGGGGAGCCCTGCTTCAGTAATGGCTGGTAGTCAGGAGGAGGCTCCCTTTGTGCATCTAAGCCAGAATGAAATGCAGGTCTAAAGCAGGCTGCAGCTTGGTGAGGAGATGGCTAGGCTACGGCCAAGGAGCGATCTGCAAGAAAGGGGGGGAAAAAAAGCTTTGCTCTAAGTGAGGAATATAGTATCCTTCACAGAAGGATGTTCTTAGGGAGTAAGAAGAGCAAAGGCTTTGGAGGAACTGAATGCTGAGAGGCTGCTTTCGTTAGGCAGTCAATTGGGACAGAGGCAGCTGTGCTTAACATACTTGTGTAGCCGTATCTGAAGGCTCCGTAACTTCCTAAATACTGCTGGCAGACTGGATCCTTCATAAGGCTCTTGACTTCCATAATGCCGCAATGACCCAAATATTTACAAGATGGCTTTTCGAAATTCCTAAGGCCTGTTACATGCTTGGAGGACATCTGTCTGGTGCAAAGGACTATGCAGTAGCAAGTAACTGTGGCAAGCCCTGGTTTTGCTGTCAAGCTGCAGTTTGTCCTTGAGCAAGCTAGTTGTGGCTGGGTTCCTGTTACAGACCGTGCAATAACCAGCAGCCTTGGTGAACACTTGCAGTTGGTCAGCTTGTCACGTGATCTGTGAGCTGGGATAATGGATTTTCCCTGTTGAGAACTGTTAAAACAACTCTAATAGTACCAAAAGTGTCATGTGGGTGGCCGTATGCTTATCTGGTTTTATCTGGAGGAGTCCTGGTATTTGATAGTAACTTCTTTTTTCCAATCTAGTGCAACCCGAAAGTGGACTTTCCTCAGGATCAGCTGGAAAAGCTCACAGGGAGAATTCAAGAAGCTGGCACTGAAGTTGTCAAAGCTAAAGCAGGAGCAGGTTGGTTCTTGACTACAGCTTCCAAGTAGTTCTTGTTCGCTAGCTGAATGGATGCGGTCCTCTTCAGTTTAATCTTATTTATGACTGTGGTGCAAAATTGTGAACTGCTGATTATAAATCTAGCCGCACTGCCATGTCAGCGACTGCCTGAACAGTGGTTGAAGCAGCTCGGTGTGTGGGTAAGACTAACCATTAACTGATCTCATGCCATGTATGGCTTCAAAAAGAATCTTCTCTGTCAAATTAAGCTGTTTCTTTCTGTAAATCCAGTCAACTAAATAACATGTACCTGGCCAAAAGCTGCTGCTTTATCAAACTGGCTGTGAGCTTGAAGTCAGTGACGCTGCAGCTCTGTCAGCGTATCAGTGTGGAAGCCTTTGATGCTAAAGAAAGTATCAAATTTCAATGTGATCTGTTTTAAAAGTGTTTTAACTTTTACAGGATCTGCCACCTTGTCTATGGCCTATGCTGGTGCTCGATTTGTGTTCTCTCTGGTGGATGCAATGAATGGAAAGGAAGGGGTTATTGAATGTGCCTTTGTTCGATCGGAAGAGACAGAGAGCCCGTACTTCTCTACACCTCTGCTACTAGGAGTACGTACTTTAAATGATGGGGCTTCTAAACAGCAGCTACTGATTTAGTCCTGTGGTTTTACTCAGTGGTTTCAATTTAGTCTAATGCTAAGTATTGCTGACATTAACAGCTGAGTGTACCTTAAAGAGTTCTTGAATATTCGGTTATTGTACTTAGGCATATACCTCACGCTCAACACGGATGCTGCTGCTTTTATCTGCTCTTAGACTGCAGGTCGCTGAGTAACCAGAGATTCAGACTTGTCTTAAGAGGTCGCGCTTACCTTAAGTCAGTGCCCATTTATGAAGGGCTTTGATATGATTAACCAGAGTCAGCAATCCTGTCTGCTCAGCTTGATCTGCTACAAGCAAATCCCTCAAATTGAGGCACATGGGGAACTACAGCATGGATTAGGACAAATAGATTGCTTTCAGGACCTCTCCTGAACTCTGAAAGAAGCATTCCTTTTGTCACTTAGCCTGTGGGTGGAGTGAAAAACAAGGATGCTGCAGGCCTGGGGTGGCTTCTGGGATGTAAAGGATGGTGTGTGCCGTCTTAGGTGGTAGCTGGTGAGGGAGTAGGAGGAGAGGGATGTTGAGGAGGAACAATTTGGATGTAGACGTGAGATCTTGAAAACCTGAGTGCAACTCTGAAGCAGTTTCAGACCGCAAGCCAGTGGGAAATGAAAGGCACACACCAGAGGAGAAGGATTCTCTTGCCAAACAGTGGGTTTGCCCATAGGAAGAGGCATGAGGGAGCAGGTGGTATCAGTCTCCTCTTGAAGGAGCTCAGAGGCTAGCTGCGAGTTTCACACACCGGTGTGAACAGTGAGAAGTTTGTGAAGGCTGTAGAAGTTATTGCAGGTAGTAAGAGGCCTCTGAGCCTTGCCAGAAAGCCCAGGGTTGGCAGACTAGAGATGACAGAGGTCCCAGGCTGGGTCTCCATCTCAGCTGGATCATACTTAATCAGAGCTGTTAAGTTACTCTCTAGGCCATTCGATGAATGGTTAATCCTTAAATCCTCTTTCCCTCAGAAAAATGGAATTGAGAAGAACCTAGGTATTGGCAAGATCTCCCCCTTTGAAGAGAAGATGGTTGCTGAGGCCATGTCTGAGCTGAAGGCTTCTATTAAGAAAGGAGAGGAGTTTGCGAAGAACTTCAAGTGAAGAGTTGATGACGGAGAGGAATTACAACTTCCTTAATTTATTAAGGCATCATGTCACTTTACGACTTCTGATTCAAAGCTCATGCTTTGATTGAAGTCTGTCTGTATTAGCTTAATGATTGTTGCCAGTGCAGAGTCTAATCATCAATAAAACAGCCTTGTTTTTTCAGCGTACCATCTGGAATTGTCCTGATGTGCTTGTCTTTTGAAGGTAGACGCTGTAGGTCTCGGAAAGACTATCAATTTCAGTAGTGATGAACTAGCCCCTGGAAGCGGAGGAACTGATTACTTTCAGCTCTGCTGCTTGGGTTTTGGCTTGGGTTACTTGTGTGGCACAGCAGCTGGGAAACCCGGCGTGATCAAATAAGATCAGGGTGGGGTGAAGAGGCTTGCAGAAGGGATAATTGAGTGAGGTGATCCAAGAAGTGGTGGTTTTGTTTTGTTTTTTTTTCAGGAGGTGATGTTACCTCTGTTACCTTGTGTTGCCTTAATCTCTTACGTAATTTGATTTTTAAAAGAGTTCGTAAAAGAGCATAGTGGTTGGAACGTCAGTCCTGCTCGATGAAAATAATTAAAATGCTGAGAGTGACTTCTTTCTAGTTAGGAACAAAAGCCTTGATTTAGCATCTACATAAATTTCTTTTACATTCATCCTCTTGTGAATATAAAAATAAATGTCTGCAAGAAAATGGTGATGACGAGTTCTGTTGCTGACTTCCTTGAAGGTAAGCTTTAATGAAGGAAGCTATTAATTCGCTCTTCCTCCGTGCTCTGTGGGCTGCTTACCCTATTGCTTTAAATTGCTTTAATCCATGTAGGTTGAATTCTAAGTTGAACAGACTTTATTTTGATTAGCTGAAGGAAACGCCAAAGCCCAGCACCTCTGGAGGAACTGAGGGGAGTGTCGTTTTGGGCGAGAGAACCTGGTGCAGAAGCTTCTTTTAAGGAAGAGACCTTAAGGTAGCAGAGGCTGTTTGGTCACTGCTTTTTTTTTTCTTCCACTTCTTGTATTCTAATTCTCTGCTGAGCTATCTGAACTGGTTTTATTTTTATTTATTTTAATTAGTTCATCATTCTAAAATGGATGACACAGTTGTGACCCTGTTGAAGATGCATTGAGAATAAAGTGCTTGGCTCTTTCCCTGCCCTGTGGAAGACCTAGGCAGAGAGAGGACAGCAAGCACAGTTCTTGTCACTCCTCTGCAGAAATTCAGTGTATTAAAGCTCGGTTTCTTTACAGGAATAGTAATGAAATAGAAGTGAGAGCAGTCATTACTCAGCAGGCTTGGAACAAAGTAATTATTAGGTGGTATTAATAGAATTAAAGATTATAGAATTAAAGATCGTGTTGGAGCGGGGCAGGGGAGGATGGCGGAACGAGGACGCAGAGGAGCGACTGGCCAGGGCTAGTAAGTGCAGCTTGGGTGTTGTCTTCAAAGCAAACGCGTGGGGCAGACTGCGATAAAGCAGGCTGCTGGGTGGGGGTCTTGCAAGCCTGTCAGCAGTTGTGGATCCAGAAATAGGTGGCACAAGTCATTTAAAAACGGGGGATCCATCTGCCTGCACCCCCTGTGTGTGTGCCTGGGTGGTCCAGGGGAAGTGCGACATGAAGCCGCAGGGCTGCAGGGAAAGCCTCGCCTTGCAACCGGGAGGGAAATAACATACACTGGTTCTAGTCCTGCTGTTTTAAATACAGCAGGCAGAGCAGATTTCTGAGGGTTGGAGACTTTTAGAACTTGAGGTTCATAGTGTGGCTTAGGTTATTCTATCTTTTCCTTGTGTCAGCAGGCCAAATCCGGGGGGGAATTGCATGGACAAGCAGAAAGCTTTGCTTACACGGGTGGGGACTCGGGGACAGCGTGGGTAAGTGGAGCTGACGTGGAAGAGGATTATTTCCCAGCATCTGCTGACTTGTAGATTCTTCAGGGTCTCCTTCAAATCCCCTTAATGATGACAATGTCCATTCCCTTTCTGCACTGTTTGGCTTTTGGGTTTGGATTTCCCCACACACACCCCCTGCCCCAATCCCATACTAAAGATATGGAGCTGCAGCCATTCCCTGTGCCTAGAATTGCACTTTCATTTTGGGGAAGGAAATGAGACTCCTTGTGGCTTTCTGCAGTGAAGGCAGAGACCAGGAGGACATTGGATGAAGGCAAGAAGTGAACTTGTGTGGGTGTCCTGTGCTTGATCAAACACACTGTCCCCCTGACTGAACGCTGCTCAGGTGGGTACCTGAATCACAGGTTGCGGAGGGGTGTGGGACACGCACCTCTTCTCTGGGGAATGTGTTCAGAGAGGAGGAAAGGAACCGGGGCATGCCCCTGCTCGGAAAAAGTAGGAATTAGTTGGGTATGCCTAGATAAGCCGATGCTTTGCCCTGGAAGTTGTTTCCTGGTGCTGTCTCTCTAACCAGATGCACGACCTTCATCCTCTGTCCTGCACGCTGCTGTGGCGTGGCTGCCTTGCTGAGTCACCGTGTGAGCTCTGGTGCCAGCAGCCTTTGGCTCTGATGTCCCGTGGAGGTGAGGGACCCGGCTGCTGTGTCTGAGAGGAGGCAAAACCCCTGCCCTGCTCGCTGGGTTCCATCCTGTTTACTGAGCAGACTTTTGTCTCGATGATCTTTAAGCATCTGAGATCTTCCATTGCAGCATCGCTGATGTGCGTGAGCTGCCTCCTCCTCAGGCAGCTCAGCTCGGTGCGGGAGCCCAGATGTCAAGGTACAGAGGAGACGTGAATTAAGAGTAATAAATAAAGATATTCCAGATGGCCTAATGTCAGGTCACTTGATCCCACCTGCCACTCCTGTGCTGCTGGGGAGGGTAGAACAAGGAGAAAAGCAAATGGTGAACGTTACGGCTCAAATCTTTCATCCTAATCGACCTCGGTGTCCCAGGGTGGCTTCAGGTGGGGTGACCGCAGAAGCAGGGTGCAGGCTGGCAGCCCTGTGTCCCTCATCCCTGGGAAAACTATTTTCCCTTCCTGACTCTGTTTAAAGGCTGGTGCTTTGGGGCAGGGGTACAGCCCTGCCACCCTGAGCCCCATCTCACCCCAGGAGGGCTCCAGGTGATGGGAGCCGGGAGATGGCAGCAGCAGCTTGCCTTTGGGCAGGGCTGGTACCCCCGCAGCAGGCACGGCCAAGCCTGGGGACAATCGCTGGCATTTCAGTGATATTTAGGAAAAGAAGAAGCAGGGGAAACAACAGGAAGACAGTTGGGTGCAGCCTCTGGCTCGCCAAAGCTGGCTGCCTTCCCGGCTCTGGGAAAGGAGCAAAACTGGGGGGGGGGGGGGGGGGGGGGGGGGGTGGGGAGGGGG
>VXBL01002933.1:77726-101262 GCA_013400195.1 Aramus guarauna
GAAGGGGAAGGGATGGGGGGGGTACGCTGCTCCCCGGGGTCAGGGAATTGGGGTCCCCAAAGGGATGCGGACGGCAGCGCTGAGCAAGGGGTGCAGCGTTTGTGGGTGCTGGCGTGGCTGGGGACCCCAGAGGGAGGCGGGCGGCAGGGGTGTCCCCGGGGCGTGATGCTCCTGGGGGTGCGGGAGGGGGTCCGGAGCCTGGAGGTGAGATGCTGTTTGGGGTGCAGGGGTTCCCTCCGGGGACGTGGATGTGTCAGGTGCTCCCCGGTGCAGGGAGGGGGCTGGCTGGGGGGCACCCCGCGTCCCTCTCCCACGTGCTGTGGGGAGACAGGCCGGGACCCCCCCAGCAGCAATTTTTCGGTTCTTACCATGGGGCCGGGAAGGACGGGACGGCAATGAACCCCCAGCAGATGTTGGTGCCTTGTGGGGTGCAGCTGGGAGACGAGTCCGCGATAACAGCCCCCAAACCCCCTCTCTCTTCTGTGGCGACCCCCAGGCTTTGCTGGGGAGGGGGGCCCTGCAGCTCTGGGTTTGGCTGGTGAGATTTCAAACCCTGCGGGTGTTGCGCGGGGGAAGGAGAGGGGCAAGGCTTGGCAGCCGGGGAGCCTGAGCGGTGGTTGGGTGCCTTGTCTTTCGGGAGCGTTTTGTGCTGCTTCTTCCCGGGTTTGGGAGCTTTGTCCCCAGGGCTGGTGGTGAGGGGCCACGGCTGGGGGGAGCAGGTGGCTTTCAGGGGACGCGGGGTTCATTCATCCCCTCCGGAGCAGAGATTTTCAGACTGTGGATGTTTCTTGGCTTGTCTGCGTTCCTGCTGCTGCTGCAGGGGGGGGGGGGGGGGGGGGGCAATTGGGGGCTGCNGGGGGGTGGGGGTGCAATTGGGGGCTGCCGGTGTTTGGGGGCATCTCAGGTTGATGGCAAATGCCGAGGACCATCTCATAGGGTGCAGGTGCTCGTGTCCCAGCTGGTCTCCCCGTCCCAGTGTGTGGGTGCATCGCCGGCAGGAGCATAGGGCCACCCTCAACGGGGGGGATTTTGGGGACAGGAGCGCGTGGTGCTTGTGTCCAAAGACACAACATCTTCGCTCTGTCCCTCTCTGCCAGCACCACCTCACGCGATGCCTCCCCCTGCATCCCACCTGCCTCCCCCAGCATCCCGCCTGCCTCCTTCTGCCCCAGGGACTCATCCTGGCAACACGTGCAGGGAGAGGCAGGGGCTTTTGGAGCCAGAAACTGGGCAGCTTTTAGGGGAGCCTTCGGTCCTTGGTCACCGCTGGGGACGACGAGCAGTCAGGCAGGCGGAGCAGTGCAGGGCTCTTGGTTGGTTTTGTCCCTGGTGCCAAGGAAATGGGGGTCCCCACCCCCCCAGGCAACGGGTCTCCTGCCCGGAGGACGGATCTGGCTACGGGTGGACGCATGGCAGCTGGTCCTGGGAGCCGCTGGAGGGGGGAGCGGAGGTGCTCATCCCACATCTCTGGGCAGGGGGTGCCTGGGGGGTGCAGGTCACCCCATGGGTTTAGTCCCTGCTGCAGGGGGTCTGCCAGCAGGAGTGTCCCTGATCCCAAAAGCCCTTCCTCCTCCTCCTCCTCCTCCTCCCTGTCTCCCAGCTCCCGTTTTCACCGGCCAGGTGGCCTGTGGCTTATATAATGTGCTCAAACCCCGGAATAGCTCCTCCCGTTACACAACCGCCCAGCCAGCCACGGCGGGGGGGGGATCCCCGGCTGGACGCTCCCCCTGCGCTGGCCATGACCCCCCCTGTACCTGCAGCGCTTGGCCGCAGGGGTCATTCACCAGGATTGTGTCCCCATCAGGGAAGGTGACCCTGTTGTGACAGTCACCACCCCCGCTGCCCCATGCTCAAAAATGGCTTTTATTATTATTACCCCCCCTCCCCCAAGTAGCGATGGGCCACGGGGCTGCCTGTGCCTCCTCTTGACCCCTTGCCCAGCAAAACAAATGTCCTCAAGGATGCAAAATCGGGNGTCGCCTGGACCCGCTGCCTCTCTGCTCAGCACGGGGGGGTTTGCTGCCATCACATGGATGTGTTTCTCCTCCTTTCCTTCAGCCCTGGCTCAGGAATGGGATCACTGCGGGGGTCCAGGGGTCCCCTGGGGCTGGTCCCCATCATGGTGTGACCCCCTCTTCCCGTCAGCTCCCCTCCAGCCAGAGCTGGGAACGGGGCTTGCTTGGTCTTCCCCGGCAGCCCAAGGGGCTCAGGCTGGGGGGGCTTTGGCCACGGCGTTTTGAGGACAGGAGTGAAGCGCAGCTCCTCGCCCTCCTTTGGGCCCTTTTCTCCCGAGCATCTCCCAGGGGAGCTGATGGATGTCCGCTGCCCACACCCCCGTGCGGTGCCTGTCCAGTGGGGGGGACACATCCCCACCCCTGGCTCCCCCATCCCTACATCCCCAAGCTGGGAAGGAACCCAGTTGCTTAGCAACTGTTTAGCTTCTCCTCCAGCCTCCTCATCTATTTAAAATATATATATATATATGTGTGTGTGTGTGCACAGACGTGGATATGCACCAGCAGTAGTGAGCCCTCACCCAGCTCATGACCCCCCCCAGCCAACATCCGTATATTCTTTATTAATTGCTTTAAAGTCTGTGAGGCGTCAAATTCTGATCGGGCAGTTAGAGCAAAGGATGCTCTGGGCTTGGGGTCAGGAAAATACGGATGGAGGGGCTGGGACGGGTGTAACCAACCCCCTTCCGTTGCCCCTTCCCGCGGGCAGGATCCCTGCCGGCTCGGTGCTGGGAAGCAGCGCTAACAAGACCCAAACTGGCTACAATTTTAAAGCCAATTTTACCTTTTTTTTTCTGCTTCTCTGAGGTCTGACTCATGGTTTTTGGCTCTCCGGGGCTGGTGAAAGCAGCTCTGGAGAAGGTCGGCCCAATTAACGGCAGCAACCCCAGACTTTTCCTCCTTGTAATTCTGGCCAGATGTTTAGAGGAGGCCGGCTGCCTTGCCGTGCCGTTCCAGCATTTTTTGGTGTCATGAAAAAAAAGCCCCTCTCCCAGCTGTCCCACCAGCACGGGCAGGGAGCAGCCTGGGACGGGGCTGTAACCACTTTTGGGACAGGGTGATGATTTCGGGAGGTGGCGGTGTGCCCTAATGAGACCCCAGCAGCCAGGGAACCACGGGGGCCACTCCTCTCACCCTCTCCGGTGGGGCTGGAGGGTCCCTGCCCTCAGCTGGGTTGTCCCCGGCTTGTTGGGACTGAGCTCTGACGCACTCGGTGCACGAGTGGTCCAGGCCCAGGCTCGCCGCCTGCATCCCGTGCCCGCATCCCCGCCACGCGGGTGCTCACCATCACCCCGGCTGGTGCAGCTGGATGTGGTGAGAATTAATCGAGCACCGGCCGGAGGCGGCTTTAATTAGCACTGAGGCGGGGAGGGGAGGATGCCCAGGCACCGCTGCGGCCTTTCCCCGCCGAGGGGGAGATGCCGGGAGAGCACCCCGGCACCGCCAGCCCCCGCTGCCATCCCCGCTCCCGCTGGGGAAGCGGCTTCATCCGCAGTACGGTGTGGCAGGGCCCTGCAGCGGCAGCGGGCAGGAGGAACGGGCAGGAGGAACGGGCAGGAGGAACGGGCAGCTGCCTCCAGCACAGCTCCGTGCCCCGGGTGCTGCAGGCACGGCCGGGGAGCCGAGCGGTGCCCGCGGTGGGATTTGAGCAGAGTCAGCTGGGAAGGGGGTTCTTTCTGGGCTGGAAAATCAAAGGGCAAAAGCAATTTGGTGAAATAACACTTTTTTGCTCATTTTCCTTGTTTTCTTCTTTCCCTTCGGACTGGAGCTTCCCTTCCAAGCCCAGGCTGGACAGCCCCGGGGCTGGGACACGGGGATGGCCGCATCCTGGCGGTCCCAGCCCACAGAGAGGGAGCTCGGTTCAAAGACTGGTCCTTGCACCCCAAGCTGGCGGGGCCTGTCCTGCCCGTGTGTCAGGGGCACAGCGCGGTGTGTGTGTGTGTGTGTATGTCCTTCTGTCTGTCCTGGCCTCTGCCCAGCTGCCAACGCTGGTGCCCGGGTCCTCCGCACCCTGGGTGCGATTCAGCGTGGCTGGGAAGGGAGGGAGAGACGTGGCGTGCTGGGCCGGTCCTTGTGCTTGGGGTAAGGCGTGGGATGGAGGGTGAGGATGGAGGATGGGGATGAGGATGGAGAATAGGGATGAGGATGGCGGATGGAGATGGAGGATGGGGGTGAGGATGGAGGCTGGAGATGGAGGATGCGTATGCATATGAAGGATGGATATGGAGGATGAGAATGAAGATGGGGATGGAGGATGAGGATGGAGGATGGGGACGGGGCAGCTCTGAACATTTCCAAAAGCTCCAATCCCAGCAGCACAAAGCATCTGTGAGCTAAAAAGCTGTTTTGACCTCCCCAAGCTCCAGGGTGGTATGTGGAGCACCAGCGGGGAAGATCAGGATCCCAAAACACGTGGGAATGGCTCGGCAAAACGGGGAGAGATTTGTTCAGGGATTTCCCCAGCAACTCCAGCCCGTGGTGCCAGAGGGTTTCAGCTCTCCTGGGTGGCACAAGAGGATTTGGGTGGTGGGGACGGGTGCCAGCGACTGTCCCCGGCCGTATCCTGCAGCCTTCAGGAGTCCGTGGGGACATGGCGCAGTGCTCACCCCAAGATGCCTCGTCTCCCTCTCGGCGAGGTGGCTGGGCAGCGGGCTGCCAGCGCTTGATGATTTGTGGGTAATTACTGCAGATAATGAAATATTTAACCCTCGTCTTTATTATCGGGGGGAGCGCTGAGCCAGGCAGGAAGCTGCTGCCATTCGGGCAGGGCCGCGCTGCCTTCGCTGACGGGTTTGGTGCCGGCGCGAGCTGGCAGAGCCGGGTGTCCCCGCGCGGTGGCCGATGGACAGAGGTCGTGGTGGTGACGGCCACCCCGTGTCCCCGAGATGTCCCTTGCGGGGACAGGGCTGCCCCTGTGCAGGGCGTCACTGGGGGTCTCCTCTGGGGACAGGGAGGGCGCAGATCCAGCCTGGGGGACACGGACTCCCTCCGCCCCCCTGCCTTGTCCCCATTGTCACCAGAGAGGTAGGACTGGCTCCGTTTTCCACCCAGGGCTTTTGCCTGTGGTCCGGCTTTGCCGTTGATAACTGGAGGGGGATCGCCGGTGGTTTTTCTCTTCCTTTGTTTCCCCACCCCTGCCGGGGCTGAGGCAGGGGGGCTGCTCTCAGCTCTCACGGTGGATATTGCTCACGCCTGAGGGGACACCGGGACGCAGTGCAGTCTCCATCCCCAGACTGGCTCCACCTGCCCGGCCCCGGGTGCAAGGGGGATCCTTCCAGCTGCATCCTTTTTACGGAGACGGGGAGCATTTCCCGGCGGGATCCCCGTGCCTCCCCCACCGTGCAGCCCTCACCCGCAGGTACTGTCCGGCTGCCGGTTTGTCTCGCACGCTGCTCCGTCTACCTGCCCGGCTGTATATCCCACACGCTCTCAAGGTTTCGCAGCAATGAATTTACCCACTGCTGGGCTCAGGATAAAATTAATTCCCACTGGGGGAAAAGCGAGCCGAGGCTGCTGTGAAAGGCATCCTCTCCCTCCCCCTCTCATTCCCCGAGCCCCTGCGTGGGTGAGGGTTTCCCAGTGGGGAGCTTCCCCCATTCCCAAATTTCCTTCCTGGTTTTTGGCATCATGCCCTGATGGGAGAAAGAGGAAGAGGAGCCCCCAAGCCAGGTTTTTCTGCTGCATCTCTCCCGTCTCTGGCCTTGGGGCCACCCTGGGACGTGGGTGAGTTCAGGGGTCCCCCCCGGGCAGGGAGGGCTGAGTGGGGCAGGTCCTTGCTGTGGGGTGTCATGGGGCTCGAAATGGGGGTGCTGCCCTCCCTTCTGCAGGCAAGGGGGGACCGAGGGACCCTCCGGTTGCTCTAACAGGGCTGAGCATCCGGGGGTGCAGAGAGCCCTGGCCGGTTCCTGCTCTGCCGGCAGCTTCTCCCACTGCCTGCTCCTCCGTGCCGCTGCAGAAATGAAGGCTGCTGGCTCCTCTCTGCATGGTAATAATGGGGGAAAACAGGAAAAAAAAAAAAAAAAAAACCTTGTAATTAAGCAGTCAGCTGCTGTCCTCCCTGGGCAGGCTCGTCAGGAGATAAATGAGTGTGGGGGGCAGCCAGTGGCAGCGGGAAAGCCGGGGATGTCCCTTGGGGATGCCATGGGGTGGGAGATGCCCTCTCACCAGGCTAGGACCCCCCACCGCTCCAGGGAGGGCTCCGAGGCTTTTTCTCTCCTCAAACAGCAGAGAAACATCCTCAAAGCCTCCTGCGGGCGATCTGCATTCCCACCCCGGCTCTGTCCCACCTGGCACGGCCACAGAAAGCTCTGAACCGCCTGGCATCCCGTGGGAACAGCACAGTGGGAGCAGCGAGCCCTCCCTGGGCTCGAAACGGTGCGGATCAGTCCTTCACCCCCATGCTCGGCCGAGGGATCCCTCCTTCCCCCGGCCAGCGTTTGGTCCATCCTCCTTAGGCAGCATGTCTCCGACACCCCGGGCGTCACGGGCAAGGGTTGGCTGCTTCCCACATAGGCACCCATCCTTGGAAAAGCCTTTCCGGTGGGTCCCTGGGATGGAAACACCCTGGAGAAGCGGCTGCTGACAAAAGCTGCATCTCTGAGCCCAAAGCCAGCTTGGTGGGAGCATCCCGTGCCGGGGAGAGGGCTGGTGCTTCGGGCAGGGGAACTGGGGCATCGCAGGATGGGGAGACCGAGGAATGGGTGCTCAGCCGTGCGCCGATGGCCTGGGGTCACTGAGACAGGGTTGTGTCTGTGCTGCTGGAGATTTGGGAGCATCTCCTCCCCCAGGCTCAGGGAGCATCAGCCGGAGCCTCAGCGCGGCAGTGCCACACGGGAACGGTTGTCCTCTTCCAAGGGGTTATTTTTGGAGCCAAGTGAGGACACATTGACCGTGGTGGCGGAAGGAGGAGGCAGGGAGACGTGAAGGTGAAAGAGCAGGGAGAAGGCAGGCGGGGAGCAGCCGGTGGGGAGCGTCACCTCCCCTTGCAGCTGGCACCGGGCCATTGCCGGAGGGTGCCGGGCCATTGCCAGCGGGCATCGGCAGGCGTTTGTGGCTGGGCCAGACGTCAGGATGTCCCATGGCTGCGTCCTCGCTGGGCAGCGCAGCTGGGGGGTGCGCGGGGATATCTGAGGTCTTTGGGTCCATCCCCTTGCTGGGTGGGGACAGTGCCCAGGGCTGTCCCCGAGGGCTGTGAGGATGGATGTCCATCCCCGCTCCAAACCCACAGCGGCTGACCGCGGGGTCTGTGGGGCTCGGAGGGACCCCTGCCCGCCTGTCCTGCAGCTACCGTGTGGCTCCGGGTGCCACAGACCCACGCTTTGCCCGGCTTTCCCTGGTGCGAGGCTGGCACAGAGCATCCTCCTCTCTTTGCCATGAGCCAGCCCTCGCAGCACGGTGATGGGAATAGCCCCAGCCTTGCTTTGCAGATGGGGAAACTGAGGCAAGGGCAAGGAAGGGCACTGGCAGAAGACCCAGATCTCCCAGTCACCGTCTCCATCAACCTGCTGTGCCCACACCTCTTTTGAGACAAATTTTGCCTTCAGGTCCTGGCGAGGTGCCCTCTCAGTCATGGGGTGAGAGGGAAACCAGGGCAGGGACTGACCCCCGACTCTTTTTCTCCCTCCCAGGTGCTGCTGGTGGCGAGGCCGCCCACGCCACCATGGCTCTCTACAACAACGGGGCTGACGTGCCTTCGCCCCAGGAAGCCTCCAACGGCTTCTCGCAGCCCGGTGCCTCGGGTACGTGGCACAAGGGTGAGGAGGAGGTGCGCCTGGCGGAGCCCAGCCTGGTGAAGAAGGCTCACCGGGAAATCCTGGACCACGAGCGCAAGCGGCGGGTGGAGCTGAAGTGCATGGAGCTGCAGGAGATGATGGAGGAGCAGGGGTGAGTGGCGGGGGATCGGGGCTGGGCTGGAGGTGGACTCCATGGCTTGGGATCCTTTTGACCCACTTGCACCTTGTGGTCTTCCTTTTTCCTCTCTAAAAGAATAGATCGATGTGGCAAATGTCCTCACTTGGAAGTAAATCCACTTCGGGGTGGACTGGTGGGTTGGTTTGTGAAGCTGAATGCCTGCAGGAAAGGCAGACCCAGGAGTGCGTCCCCACACACGTTGGAGGCTCGCTCTGGCCCCTCCACGTGGCACTCTGGGCTCCCAGCTCATCATCGTGGCGGGGGAGCGGAGGCAGGAAGGAGGAGCGAGTTGCTCACGGTCACACAAGCTGTCAGTGCCACCCAGCACGTGCCCCACACATCTGGGGTGGGACGTGGTCTGTCTCTGACTCTCGTGTTGGGGAGATGAAGGAGAGCTGGGGTTTAGTCCTGGGTGAGGCTGTTTTGCTGCTTCAGTTTGTCCTGCCTTCCTTCTCTGCGCCCAGTTTTGGGGTGAGACGACCCCCCCCCATCCTGCCGTGCCCCTGGCCAGGCACCCCGAGCTGCTCCCCAGCCTTGACTTTCCCCTGGGGACGCAAAGGGCCAGGGGAAAACCCAAGGAGCTGGAGACCATCCCTGCCTGGGTGGGCAGGAGAGGCTGGGGGGCCAGCGAGGAGACCCCCATCCCCGCCGGACCCGTGGCCGTGCTGCCGGCTGCCCCACAGCTCCGGCACCAGCCGGACAGCCTGACCCCCTGACAGCTGGCTAAAACCAGATGAATGGGGCACATTCTTCAGCACACGTGGGTAGACGGGGACTGGTATCAGCTGGGGAGAAGGAAAATGGATTGAGGGAAGGCTTCGCCAAGGCTTTCATTAAGAGCGCAAGCGTGACCTAGAATTAAATTGTCTCACACAGACTGGAATAATGATTGTGCCTAATTTGTCGTTATGGAAATAAATAAGGCTGACCTGGCGCCTTGGGGAGCCCAGAGCCTCCTGTCGGGTTCCCGTGCCCTAGTAGGGATCTTACTACTAGTAGTATCATTACTGCAATGGGTAATAGCAATATTGCAGCCGGTATTGTTGTTATTGCTATAATTGCCTTTGCTATTATTAAGTCTATTAATAACAATGATGACGGTGATACACCAAAATGATAATATAATTACAGTAATAATCTTGGTCAACCTGGTTAATCCTCCGCCTGCTCTTCCCCTCCGTGTAGGGGCTCTCTGGGGGGGTTGCACAGGAAGCGCTTTGCACCCCTGAGGTTTCTGCCTGAGCCGGGGGCCGCATCCTGGCCATGGCCTCGGGGGAGTTATTGCCGAGGGCAGGACCCTTGGGATGAGCAGATGTGACAGCAGAGGAGGTTTTTCCGGGGATTTAAGCGCTCCGTTGTTTCCTTAAATGCGGATGGCTCCTCCTGCCTGTGCTGCACCCGGCTGCTGCTCGCTCCCGGCTGCCTGCATGGTTATTCCCTGCCTGCAGGCTGGATTGCTTGTCTGGAAAAGAAGCGTCAGCAATTTTTCTTTCTTTCCCAAACCCATTCTATGTGTTAAATGCAAAACCAAAATCCCTCCAACAGGGTTATAAGCAGGGCCAGGGGGGTGCAGGAGGGAAGGGGCCGGGGGGGTTGCTCCCACCTCCATCACAGGATCACTGGGTGCAGGGGGGTTCCTCCACTTGGCCTCGTCCCCCGCAGATTTGCTAACAGCCGAGCCGCAGTGGCCCATCTGTCACCTCCTGTTTGGCCTCACGTCCCCTCTCGGAGAGCATCAGCCGCGTTTGTAATGTGCTGCAGCAAATGCTCATCTTCTCAGGCAGACATCTTCCTGCTGCCGCTGGCCGGCTGGTGTCCATGGGATGGCCGGGGCTGGTGTCTCCGTCCTTGCGGGATGGCTGCAGTGCGCCCAGCTGGCTGCACCACCATCGAGGGTGCGGTGCGGAGCAGCATTTGGGGGTGCTGCCCTGTTTTCAGGGTCCCTTGTGCTCAGCCAGGGTGCAAGGCGAGGGGAAGCAGCCGGGATGCCTCCGTGCCCGGTTAGCATCCCTCCTCCCGTGCAGGAGTCCTGGCTGGCTGGGGAATTAATGAGAGCCTTTCAGTGCAAATGAGCTCGTTAATATTAATACCCCTCTCCCTGCTGCTTCCCTTTGTGGACACTGCAGGGGGGGCGGGTGCTGCCATGTGCCCCTCTGCACCCAGGGCACCCAAGGGCACCCAGGGGCTCTGCTAGGTGCCAGCCTCGGGGACTGCAGGGCTCGGCCAGGCTGTGACACCCAGATTTCTGGGCTCCTTAGTGGCGAAGCTGATGGGAGATGATGGCGAGGATGGGCCGCGAGAAGCCCCTGCAGATGGCGTGGGTGAGGACAGGGTCGCGCACAGAGCCCGGCCCCTTTCCTCCCAGGGTGGCGGTGCGGTGGTGACATGGGGTCCCTGTCCCCAGGGGTGATGCCGAGAGCACCACGGGTCCCTCCACCCCATCCCTCCGTTTGGATGGCTTTGGTCGAGGGGGATGCTCAGTGCCCTTGTGCAGCCGCGGGATGCGGCACAGGACCGCCTGCCCCGGGCTGTCACCCGTCCCTCCCCGGGGACACCTCAGGGACGGCTGGAGCGCTGTGGTTTGCCGCGGCTGTTCTCAGATGCCAGGGACAAAGTGATTAGTGTCTCTCGTTAATAACCCTGCAGCGGCCTGAGTCAGCGTTCGGCGTTAGCGCAGAGCTGGCTCGGCTGCCGGGGCCCCGGCGCAGCGCGGGGATGAGCGAGGGAGGCTCGCGGTGGGACAGAGGCGCCTAGTGGGAAACCCGGCATCGCCGGCTGCGATGCTGGTGCTGCTGAGAGGGTTCAGAGGGGATGTGCCCCGAAACCTGGGGCGGTGTTGGGGGGAATGGCAACCTCACGGTCATCCTCTTCTTTTACCCCTTCCTGATGTCCATTCCTCTGCCAAGTACCGCTGGGAAGGGTGGGCAGGAGAGAAGAGGGCATAGAGGGTGGTGGCAGGGGACCAAGCAGAGGGACTTGCTCTCCTCCAGACCCTGATGACCGTCACCATGCCATCTCTCCTTCTGACCACCCCCTTGGGCCACATGTCACTCCCAAAGGTATGGAGGTCCTCAGCAAGTCCCTGCGGAGCCCATGCTCCAGCCACGACAGCCCTGACCACGTCTTTGCCCATCCAGGTACTCTGAAGAGGAGATCCGGCAGAAAGTGGGGACCTTTCGGCAAATGCTGATGGAGAAGGAAGGCGTGCTCACCAGGGAGGACCAGCACGGGCGCCAAATGTAAGTGAGGCAGCTCCGAGTTTGCCTGTCCGTGCATCCTGTCTGTCCCTCATCCCACAGAGACACATCCCAGATTGCCTCCGAGTATTGATGGGTGGTGGGTGGATTGATACAGAGAGGGTATATGTATAGGGATGGTTGGATAGGTGGATGGACATAGAGAGGGCATACAGAGTTGGAGGGATGGATGGATGGATGGATGGATGGTGTTTTGGATCAGTGGTTGGTTGGTTGGATGATTGGTTGGTCAGTTGGTAGGTTAGAAGCAGGGTTTGCCTCTCTGAGGCAGGATCCTACCTCTGGAGAGGTTAGAGGTTATCCTGCCCTGGTCTGGGCACGGCAGAGTGCTGTGTGGAGAAGCCAGCCTTGCAATGCTGCTGGCGCAGATGGTGAAACCGAAGCACAGAAGGTCTGGGTGCTTGACTCTCCGCACCAGCCAGCGGCAGAGACCAAGCTGCAGGTTTGCTGTGCCTCTCCTCTGCCTGCTCCTGCCTCTTTGGGTCACCTCTCCTGCTCTCCCCAGGGCTGAAACTGCTGCTTTTGCCTCCAGCCAGGCGAGGGCACTGGTTTCCAGCCCTTGCTCTTAACTCCGCAAGGCAGAATAGTCCTCCTGTGTCCGGGTGTGAAGCTGGGGTAACTCAGCTCGGCTGGCGATGGTTTGGCGGGTTGGCCGCTGTTCTGTAACCCTAGAAATATTAGTGTTAGCATTAACAATCATTAATGATAATAATGATAATAATGATAATGATGATAATAATGATGATAATAATGATAATAATAATAATAATAATAGTAACAACAACAACAACAACAATAATAATAATTTCTGTTGCAAGGGGCCCAGGCTGGATAGGCAGGGCTCGAGCCTGCTTCTCACCTGGGTAGACCCAGAGCCTGCGTCTCCATCAGACTGGTGTCACCCCAAGGAGCCCCAGGGAAGACGCTTCTCCAAGGAGCTCCTGCCCCATGCATCTGCTTCCTAATTGCTCCTCACGCTGCCTGATCCCTGGGGGCTGCTTCTGCCCCGGGGCAGCCTGGGGCTCAGGTTAGGTGTCCAAAGCAGCCCATCTCCTGCTGGGGAGATGCCACTTGTTCCTCCTGCCCCACGCAGGACCGTTCCCAGCCTCACGAGGGTCTGCCCTGGCTCGATGATGATTTATCTGCATGATGCTTAATGGCCCAGGCGGCGTGGCTGGCCCGGCACGCACCATCCATCAGCCTGGAAACCAGGTCACTTGGGACAGGAATAGATGCTGCAGGTTCACTGAATATTAATGCTTCATTAGGGTCAGGAAATCAGGGCGAGGGGGAAGGCAGGGAAGCTGCGGTGGCGGGGAGAGCCTTCCTCCCACTGCTCTGCCGGCACGCCGGGCAGGGAGAGGGACTCGGGGCGTGTAGCCCTGGGGTAGCCCAAGGCATTCAGGGTCTTTCTCCAGGCAGGAAAAACCAAGGCATGGGGAAAACCAACCTGCCCAGGTCACCAAACATCAAGGCAATGTGTTAACAAGTGGCCTTTGCCCATGGGGGCATGAGTCCTCTCCGGGGCATCTTCCCGGGCAGGGTCCTTAGGGCTGGCTGCACATAGGGAAGCCGAAGGTGCATTAAGGTTGCCCAAGCAGCCCTAGCTGTCACCTTTGCGGGCTTGCTTTTGTAAAACGAAGGGTAATCATGAAAGATTAGCCCAGGGGCTATAAATAATAGTGCTGAGCTGGAAGGAGCAGTCTCCAAGGAAAGGATTGCTGGGAGGAGAGCAAAGCCAGAGGCACTTGGAGGAGACTGGTAGGAGGTGGGTCCAAAGGAGGTGGCTCTTCAGGCAGCGGGGACCTGAGCTGCCGAAGTCCCTGCCAGAGGATGTCCTGGGTGCAAAAGGTCTGCGCCGGTTGAAGAGGCTGGACCAGAGAGTTAATTAAACTTTAAATAAAGAGCTCCAGCCCTTGCGGTGGCTGGGAGAGTACCCAGCAAAACATCTCATGGGCTGGTCCTGCTCCAGCACCTCTCTGGACTTTTACAGCTCGGTCTTTGGCTGCCAGGACTATGAGTTTGAACCAGCTGCTTTTGTTTCAAAGCAGATGCGAAATCTCAACATCATCCGCAAAACTCCCCAGGGGAAACTGAGGCACTGCACAGAGCCGTGACCACCTGAGCCCCTGGCTTGTTCTCTGTGCTCTTCCAGCTCCCGTCTCTGTGCATGCACAGCCCGGCGACATGGCCCAGTCCCCAAGGAGTGACTGCTTGATGGACAGGCTGGTGGGATTGAAAACAAATACGAGTGTGTGTCGAGCGGGGAGGAATAATTGGGGCTGCACAAGCCTGTCTTGAGCCACTGAGCATGGCTAATGGGCGAGATGCTGGCAGCAGGCTCTGGCGCAGAGCAGTGCCTGCTCACGGACCAGACTTCAACAGGGAATTATCCCTGCTAGCTCCTCGCTTTTCCTCTTTTCTCCCCTTTCCCATGGTTGGGTGGGTGGTTGAAAGGCTGTTCCTGCCCTTGGGGCATGGCCAAGGCAGGAGTCACTTGGAGAGGACCCAGAAAGCCACGGCTACAGCACAGAAGGGAGCCCAAGATCTGCTTGAGCGATCGTCCGCGGTCAGGAGGAGGAGGATGCCTTGCTTGTAGTTTTGGTCCAAACCGTTTTTAATTGGGTTAAACAGCCCAGGGCCTGCCTGTGGCCAGGGATGCCAACACGTGCGGCTCTCGGATCTGCCATCTGGGGCTCGGAGCATCTCTTCACTCGGCCGGAGGCGCTGGCAGGGCTGCCAAGGGACCGGTGCTGTGGGGGCTGCACTTCACTGGCATCCCCTGCCGCACGCCTCCGGGCTGGGAAAGGCAGAGGACCCCACATCGGCTTTCCGAGAGCAAATCTCCCTTGGGAAGCGCCTGGGCTGGTGTGATGCCAGGACCCTCCAGGCACAGCCCCATCCGTTACGGTTCCCTCCAGAGCACCTGGATGGCCGAGTCCCTCCGGGGGTGACATGTCCTACATCCCCAAGAACAAACGAGAGGCCCTCGGGGGGTTTGACGCTGCTCCTGGGGCTGATGGCAGAGGAGGACCGGGGAGGTGGGGGGCAGCAGGGAGAGGCTGGGCAGGGGACTTCTGGGTCCCTCCTGCCTGCCCGGTCCAGCTGCCAGCCCTCTGCCGAGCCCTGCCCGCAGCCCCGGTAGTCAATGGCAACCTCCTGCCGGTTTCCATGGCAGCGGGAAAAATTAATGCTGATGAAGTCACTCGAGGGGGGAGAGGAGACCCTGATGGCTCCAGGCCTGATGTTCCCCCACCCCATCTCACCTGGCCTGGCGGGGACATCACCCATCACCTGCCTGAAGCTCCGGTGCTGAGCCGGCAGCACGCTGGGGCGTCAGCCTCAAAGCCGGGATCATCCCGGGCAGCTCCTGCCAGCGGGCGGATAATCCTCCGAATCCCCCGAGCCTCCTGCCTGCTCCTCTCACCCTCATCCGGCCCCGCCGCCTACCTGGGCTGACCCCAGCCCCCCGCTCAGCCCCGGCACTTGGGCAATGCCAAGGGGGGCTCCAGATGTGCCAGGGCCGAACCCCGTGGGGAGGTGGGGGCCTGAGCCTGGGGCTGTCCCTGTGCCAGCCTGGCAGCGATTCCCTGCAGGGAGACCCCCGAAGAGCCCCACTGCGGGGCTTGGCTGCGTGTGGACCTCAAGCGATGTGGCCAAGGACCCCCGGGGACGCCGTGGTGGAGGGGATGTCCCCCGGCTCCTGCAGCCACGCTGGGGCTGGCCCAGCCTTCCCCCTAAGCCGCTCCGGTGGGATTCAGGGAAGAGGGAACCCCGAATTAATCCTGTGCTTCCTCCTTCGGCAGCGTGATAGAAAACCACCATGGGGTGGATGGGGAGGAGTACGTGGCAGAGTACCCCGACTACGGTGAGGGCTGCCTGCTGCAGTGCGACTGCTCGGCCGAGTGCTACCGTGAGGACAGCGGCCACCGCGAGTACAGGTCCAGCCAGAACCACAGCAAGGATTTTGGGGAGTGGGCATGCACGGCGGGGGGGATGTCTCCCTGCCTGCCAGGTCCCCACTGGGGGACATGGAGGCCAGGAGACCCCCGGGTGGCTCTCCCTTCTCCCCCCAACCCTG
This sequence comes from Aramus guarauna, assembly GCA_013400195.1. Lineage (NCBI taxonomy): Eukaryota > Metazoa > Chordata > Aves > Gruiformes > Aramidae > Aramus > Aramus guarauna. The sequence goes on from VXBL01002933.1 coordinate 92,990, forward strand.
TCTGCTTTCTCATCGCAGGGTGAAAAGACGCTCGAGCAGCTCCACCTCTCCTCCGCCCAAGAAGAAAAAGAAAAAGAAATCGGGTCACCGCCGGAGCCGGTGAGTCCCCCAGTTGTCCTGGTGCTGTCCCCTCTCCTGGGTGGGCAGCTCTCCTCCCAGCTCACCTCTTCCCCAGACTCCAGTGGGGCAAGTCCCCCCACTTTGGGGGGCAGTACACCCCCAAACGTGCACCCTCAAGAGGTGCAATGCATCTGCACGCACCGATGGTGCAACTCGCACACACAGCACTGTGGGATGCACGGCCGGCCCGCCCACCTGCACCCACTGGTGGGACCTTGCCCGGTCCATGCTGGGAAGGAGCCGGCTGCTGCAGGGCACAGCACCGGGCAGGATTTGGCTCCCTGAAGGGTCTGGCTCTCTCTACCCGCTGGTCCCCTCCCCGGTTAGCGCTGGCCAGCTGGGTAGGACACTGTCCCTAATGTCCCTTTCTTCTCTGCCTTCCCCATGGCAGCAAAAAGAGGAAACCCGGCTCGGAGCGCAGGTGAGTGCCCCTCAAACTGGGTGGGCTGCGGGGTCCCCGCTGGGCATGCAAGGCCGCCGGGCATGGGCTGACCTCTGCCACCCACCGTTCCCCTCTGGAATCCCAGTGGGAACTGGCCGCCTCGTCTCCTGCTGGAGGCTGTGGAGCCCACAAGGTGGCAATGGGACACGGCGGGACTCGTGTGCTCCAGCACCAAAGGCAGCCAGTGCCCTCCTGCTGAAAGCCCCTTTCTATCCCCCACCCTAAATCCCCTCAGGAAATAACTTCCATGCGATGTTCATGCGTCCCGTGGGTGGTCCAGGGGAAGTGAGGTGCCGGGGGGCAGTGGGATGGGACTCCCCTGGGCCATGGGGATGGGGACTCCCTTGCTCCCCCCTCAAGGGCACCCACTTTTCCCCCACTCCTCAGCTGCGACAGCTCTTCACCCATCCGCAAGGAAAAGAAAAAGAAGACTGGAAAGAAACACAGACGTGACAGGTAGGATGGACACCATGTTGGGATGGGGATGGTGGGGCTGGTTGGTGGGTGCCCATGCCCATGGGCTGGGGCAGGATGGAGGCATGGACGGGGATGGATGCTGATGGCTCTTCGTGGGGCCATCGCCTCCTCCCGGCCGCTGTCACCTGCCCCATCCAGCAGCCCATCTCAGGGCCACCCCCCCTGCCCTTGTCCCCATCCCCTGGGACTGCCCAGCCTTTGCTCTCTGCTGGCTGGCTCAGCGTGTCTCCTTCATCTCTGCCTCCTCTTCATCCCTCAGGTCTGAGTCGGGGTCACGGAAGAAGAGAAGACACAGGTGAGAGTGACGGCTGCTGGGAGCCCCCCCACTGCCACCAGCGCTGGCTGCCAGCTTCCCCCATCAGGGACCCCCTGTCCCCTGCCCTCCTGCTGTGCCCATCCCCTGCGCCCTCAGGGACAGACCCCGTGCCACCGGGCAGGGGATGGACCCGCTGGGCACGGTGGGCGTGAGCGTGGGCGTCCATCACCCGCCATCTGTCTGTCTGTCCCTCGCCCCACGGCCAGACACTGCTGGGCGTCCCCCACCCTTGGAGGTGTCACTGGGCCACTCTGGGCACCTGCAGGGTCCCATACGGCCCCGAATGTCCCCCGGGGATGAAGGGATGACACTGGGCAGCCGTGGCCATGGCGAGCCCTGGCTGTGCCCTGCTCTGCGGATGCCCTCTGCCAGCATCGCTATTTTAGGGTGAAAGAAGTAAAAAACAAAGGGTGCCCAGGGGGGGCAGAGGGGCTCAATGGAGCCCAGCCCCGGGCAGGTCGTCCCCACTGCTCCTCCTGCAGCCTCGGTGGTTCTGGGGGGGCTGGGGAAGGCCCCTCAGGTGCTGCCCCCACTCCTGTCTCCAGTCTCTGCAGCTTTTGGCTGTTCCTGCAGGTCCCGAAGCCCCAAGAACAAACGGAAAGAGAAAAACAAAGAGCGCAAGAGGTGAGGGGCTGGGACGGCGGGGGGAGCAGGGCGGTGGGCCCCCCTGTGTGCCCCCCTCAGTGTGTCAGCCTGCTCCTTGGCCGCCTTCTCCACAGGTCCCGCAGCGAGTCCCCAGCCTGGCGCTCGCACCGGCGCAGCTCCTGCAGCTCCCACAGCGCCTCGCTCTCCTCCGACGACAGCGACTCCAAATCCCCCGGCAGGTAGGAGCAGCCTGGGACCCCTGTCCCCACCCCCAGAGGCCCCCCCCAGCCTCTGTTTTGGGGGTCAGGGACACAGGTGGCAGAGGCATCCCCACGATGGGGACCCATGGGGGAATGGGGGAACAGGAGGAAGGTGGCAGAGGTGTCCCAAGGATGGGGACCCTTATGGCATGGAGGGCAGGGAGATGGGTGACAGAGGTGTCCCCATGATGGGCACCCTTGGGGGATGGAGGGTGGGGATGCAGGTGGCAGAGGTGTCCCCATGATGGGGACCCTCGGAAGGATGGAGGGGAGCGGGACGGTGCCGCAGCACCTCTGGGGGGTTTGGGGACGTGGTGCCCAGACAGGGTTTCAATACGAGAGAAAGCACAGAACAGCGATTTTCAGCCCGTTTCTTGCTTCGGCAAAGCCTGCCCCTCCGTCTCAGCCCCGGCTGGCAGCCGGCAGCTCTGCCGGAGACGGGCGAAGGGCGATGCTGTGCCACGCTCGCGGCAGGGCGGGTGCCGGCGGCTCACGCTGCGATGCCCCACAGGCTAAGCCCCAAGCGCCGGCAGGACGGCCCCAAGGGCAGCAGCGCCCGCTCCAGCCGCAGCCCGTCCTCCCCCTCGCCCCGCCGCTCGGCCTCGCCGCACCAGAACGGGCACAAGGGCAGCGCCCAGAACGGCCGCCACAGCCACGGCGCCCCGCTCCTGGAGCCCTCGGATGTACGTAGGCTTTTCTTGGATCACCGTTCGCTTCCCTCCCCTCCTCCCTCCGCAGGACCCCCCACCCCAGCTCTCCTCTCTCCTCCTTCCCCGCTCGCTCGGCTCCCCCCTCGCCCAGGTAGGGCACATCGGGGGGGGATGCGGGGTGCAGGCTGCACCCTCCCTAGCACCCCTCACTCTTCTGCTGGGTGCACGATCTCCCTGGGGGAGCCAGCCCATCACCTCGGGGCAGGTGTTGGGGCAGCCAACAGGTCATCCACCCCCCCTGCCCAAAGCCACACATCACCCTGCGGATGTCACCCCCCCAGGGATGACGGCTTGGCAGGCCAGTGTCACCTGCCAGGGTCACCGCCGGGCTCAGCACCTCCCTGGGAGTGGATTGAGCCCAGACAGTCAAGAAATGGGTAAAGCTGGAAAATTCTCATTTCCCTGCCAGCCCCAACCCTCCCCAGCACCAAGGTGCCAGCACTAGTGCTCAGGACCCCAGCACCCAGTCTGGGGACTGGGGTTAGGCCAGGTTAGGGAGTGGAGGAGGTTTAGTGCTGGGTGCTCAGATTTTAGGAACTCGGGGCCCCCATGGTGGGTGACATCGGTGCTAGGTGTCTCTGGCTCTGCCTTGGCACCCCCGGGGTCCCGGTGAAGCCCAGAGAGCTGCTCCCAGGCTGAGTGGGACAAAGCCCGAACCCAGTGGGACCAGGGGGCCCAGCCCCAGTTTAACCAGTGCCGGGGTGGCGAGGAGCCCGCTGTGGCTAGCGGGGGGCTGGAGGCAGGGCTGAGCGAAGGCAGCACGCTGGGAAACCCGCTGATGGGGGGCACACATGTCCCCGCTCGCCTCAGGGGACTTTATTCTCGCGGGCAAGGTGCTGGGGGACACTCCCGGGCTGGCAGCACCCAATGCTGCCACCCCAATGCCTGTGGGGCCGGGGGCACCCTGGAAAATGGGGCCAGGAGCCCCCCACCCCATACTCATGTCTCCTTCGCCCTCCCTGGCTCCCCCGCCCAGCNTGTGTTTTTCTTTAGCCTCCCATTTGAAAAAAACCCAAACGGTAATATACACTTCCATTTCTTGCTCAGCAGAAGCAGGGACGAGGGGGAGGGAAGGGCAATGAAACGTGCTTTTTTTTTCCCCCTCCTTGTTTTAGTTTCCTTTCTCATGATTTCTTTTCTTTTCCCTCGTGATGTACAGAAATGCAAACGATATATATATATCTCTCTTATTTTCCACCCCCGTTGTCGTCGTGTTGTTCTAGAATTTTTTGCTTTTGTGTGTGTTAATGTGGAGAAGAAAAAAAAAAAAAAGCAGATGTGTTTTCTAAATATTTACGACCGCTGAACATTGTATTTCCATTTTCTATATTTTGAACAAGGAATTTAAAAGGGAAGAGAACCGAGCAGCTCTACACCGTAAAGGTAGCGGGCTCGCTTTGATATCGTGGAGCGAAATGCCCTTTGCCTCCTTGAATTGGCTACTGCCCCATTGCCTCGGCTGGCGGCCAGATCCTGCTGCCATGGGGGTGCTTTCCCTCCACGGTTGCAGGATGAGGCTGATGGGTGCTGGGTTATCCCCCCCCCAAGCTGAGCACCCCACAGCTATCCCGCACCCGACATACCGGGCGAGCTCCTGGGTGCCCACATCCTGCATCCCGGCAGGGCGGGCGCTGAGCATCCTCAGTACCCAGCCTCCTNCCCGTCTCCATCCATCCCTGCTGCCTTCCTCAGCCTTCCTCCTGGGTCTCTCCTCCTCCTCCTCGCCCACACACACCCTCCGGCCCCTCTTTCTCGCCGGTTTTCTTTGGGCCGACACAACCCAACAACCCTCGCCGTGTCCCACCTCCATCCGTCGCCTTCCCTGCATGTTATCCGGGATTTTGCCATGTTATAGAGCGACTTTTTAAGACCGAAACGCAGCCGGGTTACAGCCACCAGCCAGAAAAAGCCCCCGCCGCCGCCCCGCTCGGTGGCCGGCCACAACTTTTCCATTTAAAAGAAAGAAAAATTTAAAAAAAAAAAAAAAGCGCTAATGAGAGCAATTTTTAAATAATTAAGAAAAATCTAAGCAAAGCAAACGGGATTAGCCGAGGGGTCTGGATCGCCGTACTAAAGAGTCCTTGTCTTTTTCCCATTCTGCCCTCCAAATGTGGAGATTATTGTTTTCTTTTTTTATTATCGCATTCCTGTCACTGCCAATTGCGAAGGTAGGTATTTCGTCCACCTCTGCACGTTCACTTCTGCAGATGAGCCTGTTGAAAAGCACCGTAGCTTGATTTAATGTTATTTTCTCTTTCTGACTTTCTCTTTCTTTCTTGCTCTCCTTCTCTGTCTTTCTTTCATTTTGTCTCTTTTTGGTGGCTATATATAATTTTTTTGATTTGTATGGTTTTCCCCAGTTAGCTGCAAAGCCATGCTCTTCTCTTACGTTCTTTATTTCTTTTTTTTTTTTTTTTGCCCTGTCCATGTAATATTTTTTTCTTTCTTCCCCCTTTTTCTCTTCTCCATCTCCTTGTGCCGTCGGTAGAATGCATTTCTGTGTCTTTCAGCCCTCCGACTTTGTGTTCGTTTCCATCCAGGGGCCGAGCACGGCTGCTCCGTTTGAGCCCCCCCCCTTGGGGGACAGATAACGAAGGCGAACATAATTAGCAAGAAATAGGGGCAGCGGCCAGAGCCCGCGGGTGGGAGTGGCAGCAGATCCCGGGCACAGGGGGGTTTGGGGTGGATGGATGGGGCAGGAAAGGAGAAATTTGGGGAGATGTGGGGGTTTAACCCCTCCTCGGGCCATGACGGGAAAAAAAACCCAACAACCCAACCCAGGGAAAATACCGGGGGGCTGCGATGGGGAAAGGTTGAAATCTTCCCGTGTGGAGGGAGGCAGGTCTGGGGCATCGCGGTCCCCGAGGGGCAGGGGACGGTGTCCCAACCCCGGCCGTCCCATCCCCGCGAGCCTCCGGTGTTTTCCCTTTTGGGCCGGGCCTTTGCCAGTTTGGATTTATTTGGGATGCTTTTCCTTTCGTTGCCTTCCTGCACGCCTGGGCAGGAGACCCCTCCGCCCCCGCCCCGGGGTTTGGGTGGGAACCCCGCAGCCCGAGCCCGCGGCACGGCCAACCAGTGCCGAAATGCCGCCCTGGGAAAGAGGAAATCCCTCTCTTCCTCTCTTCTTCTTCCTCTTTGTCTTCTTCATCTTCTCTGCTTTCATTTTTCTCTGCCCGGACTTGGGGGCTGGGCATGGGCTCAGCTGACCCCCCCCCCGCCCAGGGCTGCTGCATCCCCTTGGAGGGGGTCCGTGTCCCCCAGCTCTCGCAGGGCGGTTTCTGCGCTGGGCAGGGCTGGCCATCGCCGCCAGCCTTCCCCCTCGCTGGAGCGATTGCAACAGCAACAGATTTAAAAACAAAAAAAACCAAAAAACCACCCCCCACCCCACCCCCGTTTTGGCTCCAGCTTGCTGGTCTGCGGCTGGAGGGGTTGGCTTATCCGCGGGGACAAGGAGGCAATGGGGGACATGCCAGCGGTGGGGTGCGGAGCGGCTTGTGGACCCCCCCTCGCCTCGGGATGCTCAGGGACAGGCTGGCCTCGCGTCCCTTTGCAGCACCTTTGTGGTGGTCCCACGCCGGCGCCTTGCCGCTTCTCTTTTGGGGGAGAAGTGCGGCATTTCGGAGGTGGCAGGGCGGGCGGAGAGAACCTTGTCCTCTGGGATTAACAGGCTGGGCACGTTTGGGGTGAAGGGCCGGCAGGGATTCGGGGTCACCGTCCCCCAGCTTACCCAGCCAGACGTGGTGACACGACCCCGGCAGCACCCCGATTTCCCCGAACCCTGTTAGATCCCCTTGGCTGGGCTCAGTGCCGCCCTGCCCGGGATTTACCCCTCCGGGGATGCTGAGGGACCCACGCGGGGCTGCGGCCGGGGGAAGGAGACCCCCAAAGCCCCTCGAGCCGGGGTTTGCCGGCTGGGTCGGGGCCGGCAGCGCAGGAGCCATTTCCACCCATCTTTTTGGTCTAGCGGTGTTTGCAAAGAAGTGTGGGGGGGGAAAAACCGACCCAGGCAGCGTCTGCGGCTCGGGGGAGCGCCGATATTTGAGAGCCGCTGCGCGCTGGACCCGGGGGCCGGGCAAAACCCCCCCAAGCTCTCTTGGCCGCGGCGGTGGCCCAGGGTTTGCCCCAGCCCGTAGGAGAAGTGAGTTGGTTTGTTTTATTTCTCCTCTCTCTGGCTCTGTCTCTGTCTCTCCTCCTTCTCTCGCTCTTTCTTTCTCTCTTGCATTTTTGTGAATCTAATGATGCACTTATATTGCCCCGCTTTTCCCTTCTCTTCATACCTTACCTACTAAAGGAGGAAATGCCACTTTTTTGGTAAGTGGATGTTAACCAAGAGGGACTTAAAAAAAAAAAAAAAAAGCATATAATGGAAAAAAAAAAAAAAAAAAAAAGGAAGCAGAATGCCAAGTCTGTGTTGAGTGCTGATGAGGACTTAGCAGTTCCCTGCAGAGTCACAGCTAACAGCTCAATGCGTGTCCCAGGAAGAGCTCAGAGACATTCGTTTATCTCAGTAACGAGGACATTTGTGAAGTTTTGCTTTGTTTCGTTTCTTTTTTATATTATTATTTTCTTTGGATGGTTTTTCTTCTTTCTTTTTTTTTGGTTTCTTTTTGCCTTCTCACCCCCGGCCCCCCACCTCCCTGCCTTGCCCTACATTGTCGCTCTGTGCTGTCCTCCTCGTTTCTTGGTTTGTTTTAAGCCGAAAGCCGTACTATCTATAAAAACTACACATATCTGACCATATACCTCTCTATATATGTGCATGCCTCTGTGTGAGCAGACCCCCATCACCTCTTTGGTTGGACCCCTTCCCCTCAGCTCAGTCTGATTTACTCTCCCTCCCCTCCCCGCCTTCCCTCCTCTCATCTTTTCTTTTTTCCCCCGTTTTCCTCCCTTCGTTTGGGTTTTACCCCTTTTCCCTTCCCCTCTCTTGGTCGGGGCGGGCGGGCGCCAGGGTTTGCTTTATCCCCACTCCAGGCGTTTTTGGGAGGGGTTGTTCTTTCCCTTCGAGCTCTCCCTCCCCGACGACTTGGGAATTTCTTGGATTTATTTATTTTTTTTTTTACTCCCATCTCACCCCTTCCTTTGTTTGTTTGTTTGTTGTTTTTGTTTTTTTTTAATAATTTAATTTTAGTTAATTTTTCTGGCGTTTTGCATGCGGAGGTTTGCATGACCCACGTTGTTGAGGGCGAGAGGAAGGTGCAGGGTAGCGTCTGTGTAGCCTGCCTTATGCGATGTGCGTTGACGTTGTGAACCGCGCCCCCAGCCCCGCGCCCCCCCATTAAAATCCCATTTCTCCTTCTTTCTTCTCTTCTTCCCCCCCCTTCTGCCTTCCCGCCCCCCTTTCTCTCTCTCTCTCTCTCTCC
>VXBL01002935.1:8731-110805 GCA_013400195.1 Aramus guarauna
GGGGGTTGGTTCCACACATACACCCCCCCCGAATAAATGGTGTCTTTTGAAAACCACAAAGCTCTAAAGGTAAAGAATAAAATAAAAAAATGCTTAGGAGTAAGATCAACAGAAATCAAATCAGTTTCACTTTTCTGAGCAGAAAATAGAGCAGGTTAAAGTCATCAGGGCCAAAAATGATCTTGCAGATTAGCATGCCTTCAATCAATACACAAGACTGGCTGCTTCTGACAAAGAAGAATAAAACTTGGATGGGTCAGAAATCAATGCTGGTTTGGGACTTACCCAATTTGAAGTCTTACAAATAAAAATGTGAAATCTTGAATTAGACTCGATTTGTCACCCAAAAGCAATACAGGGTGAATCAGCAGGCAGTCATTATTTTCTGTCTGCTCCACACACTAATCAAGCTGCCTCATTCTGCTCCAGTGACAGCCCATCATTAAGGCATTAGAAACCTAAGCATCTGAATTGAGTCTTTTCCTAAGGATGTGGTCAGATTCGGAATTGTATGAATCTCTGTCTCTACCAAAAATAGGAAGCCTAAGGAAAGCTGCACGACTGAAGGCATGCTTTCTCGTGTGTACATGGTGAACAAGGAACGGGCTGCTGATACACACAATTCAATCCCGCTATTCCAAAGGCTGTGCTGTTTTCACAGTTTTCTGTGTCTGCAGGCAGAGACTAAAACCGGCTCATATACTTCCATAATAGTTGTCTTGAGCAAGTCTAGAAAAGATCCTTTGCTATTTCTTTCCTCAAATCTGAGACAATGTAATATTTTGTCATAAAGTGTAGCTTCTGCTCAGACTGCAAGCAGTAGTGGTCTGGACAATTAATCTAGAACTTAATCCAACAAATACCCAAGCTACAGCAGTCTGAAAAAAGCTCTGTAGCAACAACAGGCCAGCTGTGCCCCACAGACAGCTCTAACGCGTCGCTCCCCCAAGAGATGCGTGTAAGTTGGTGGTCGCAGAGGAGCGCTGAGCGCGCCCTTCCTTGGATAGCAAACTGTGGATTGGCATCTGTTGTTAGGGTTAGTCAGCACTTGTGTATGAGCTGAAAAAGGTTTAAGCCTATGATAAATATTTTGATATTTTATGTTTAAAGGCGAGAAGAAACCATCTCTACTGATTTACAAAATGGTGAAATAGCTGAATGAACAAGTCTGCCTATGACCTTGAATGGGGCAGACAGGTGGTTTCAAATTATTACCTCAATTAAATACAGACATTTTACAGAGACGCTTCTCTGATACCTGGATAAATGATACCATGGGGAAATTTCATCCTGCTGGAAACCCAATGACCTCTCCAGTTTCTCACTTGCAGTAATATCAGCATGTACAGAATAATACATTTTGTGTGGAATCTGCTAGTTAAAAAACAAAGCTCATACAGAAACAAGTGCTCCTTTTCAGACTAACATTAGAAATAGGGGAAGGGTTTTAAAAGTTATTGAAGACTCACCTATTATTAATATAGATTAATTAGTGAAGTGTGTTCTCCTTGATATAAGAACCACAATAACACCAATGGAACAAAAACAGCCAAGAACTGAGCTTTGAAAGTCTCCAGTCTTTTGCACCTTAACCTTTTGTACAAGGCATATTAGCATATAATTTCTAAACAACATTTTTGTTTAAAATTTGACTGATTTTCATAAAGGACAAATGTTTAAAATAATTAAAAATTAAATAAAAGATATAATTCAGGATTAAAACTGTCTCTTTTATGCTAATACTCTTTCCCTACAATTATATTTCATTTGGCCTGATCTTTTTCTCTCCACAGTCTTTTTCTTTGATCAATAAACCAATGCTAGTTGAACATAAGTAAAAATCAGGGTCATTAAGTTAAGAAGGCAGACTCTTCAAATTCAAAGATGTACACTGAATATTTTCTTTCCATAAAGTTGTATTCAGCTTTACAACTGAAAGCTTCAGCAGTAAGGTATCTACATTAGGTAGACAAATGGAAGGTTTTTTTAATCTTGAATATTTTAAAAGTACACTACAGATACTACTCTGCCATTCAAAATTAGAAAGGAAGTGAACTGATAAAAATTATAAGCTGCCCCCAAAATCATACTCTTCCTTCCTTGAAACTTTTCATATCAGCATGAAAACAGTTTACCTACCAGACATCAGTTTCAGTAAAGAGAAACACTATTTGTTTTATAAATGGCCACTGCAAAAGATTCATTCCACACACATTGCATTCTATCAATACTCATTGTTGTTTCCACAAGAGCTGTAAGAAAATAAATACTGGTTTTGAGTTTTTTACCAGTTCCCAAGTTTGAACCAAAGTCTACTTACCTGCATCTTCAATAACCGTAAACACGTCAGGATAGTATCTGACTTTTGCTTTGATGTGATGGTTCATCCAGACCAAATAATAAGGAATTGAGTGGATTAAAACTAAATGAACCAGAATAAACATGTGAACAAAAATGTTTGCATAGACTCCCTCTTCAGTAACACTGCAAACATGCACATAACCAAAGGCTGAGTTTCTTGGGAGATGTGCACAAAACTTTTCATAACACGGTATTGCTTTGCTCTCTCATCTGTGTTTCTAGCACACTTGAGTGCAAGCACACCAATCAGCATCAGCTACATTTGAGCGCAGGGGTACATTTTGAAGAGTTAAAAATAAATCACTAATAAAATAATAATATAAAAGTATTACGAATTTAACTGAGAAGTAAGACATATTAGATCACATTATAATTAATACTATTTAAAATTCAAGCTTTCAAGAACTATGTCGAATTCTCCCTGGGTTTCGATGACACTATCTAGTTGGTTTTCTTCTTTGGAAAACTGCAGGGTGCAACTGCACTTTTTGAGTATCATACTTGTCTCTCTTCTATATGCTGAAGGGATAGCAAAAAACCTTCCCAAGTAATCCTGCTAGTCAAGGTTAAGCTCAGATGCTCTTGTATAGTGACATTTCTATCTGTTCTCTTCTTTCCTCTCCTCTTCCTTCCTTCTTTGCTTTAGATCACAGTCAGTTTTAACCCTATGATTAAACTGTCATCAGCCAGCGATTTCTACAATGTTAAAACTACGGGGTTTTTTAAACCTCAGTTTTCAAATGTGAGAACATCAAAACATTTGTGGCTTTTTTTCCTCTGTGACTTCACAGGAGTGTATAATAATTATTATGAGCTGTTCCACATTTTAAAATTAATAACCAGATTTGAGCAAAAGATGCCATCAGAGAGCAAACCACTGACAGTGTCACTCAGACGTTTCTGCCCACATGTTCAGCCCAGGTTTGAGACTAGAGATGAATTAGGAAAGTACTATAAGGAGATGATTATGTATTATGTGGTATAATTCTACAAAATTGTTGACACCTGTAATTACTTAGCTAGAAACAACATAATTTTAGCATTACAATATCAAGGTATTCTTACATAAACTAATTTATGCAAATGGAATAATAATTTATGAGAACATAGTCCATTTAAATCAATGTCAATGATATCACATTTAGGTAAAAAAAAAGCAGAAATGTGTCATTAAAATCAGAAGTGATGAATCTAGATCACAGTTGTAAGTGCTGCTTGGCATTTAAACTGAATGTTCATACAGGGCAGTGAGACTTTATGGTGCATTAGAAACTCACAGCAGAAGTAACAAAAAGCAAAGAGACACCCTTTCATCACCAACTCCCAAACAACAAAAAAGATACGAGTAATTTGAACAGCGCACACTGTTGAATGCGGGAAGCATTCAATTGCTGTACATGCCAGACTGACTACTATCATAGCTCCAGCAGTACTGAGCACTTCCCAAACAAGTAACAGTTTGCTCCTTTTTCATCTGTAGCAAAGCTAAAAAATGGCGAGGGGTGGTGGGGATGTTAAAGGACCTTTTCACAGACATTAGCAAGCTGAAGAAAGGAAATTTTGCTTCCCATCAGGAAAGTCACAAGAAATCACTTAAGCACAGTTCGTTCTATTCATGATAACAAACCTGAAGCATATGCTTAAGGTCTTAATTTTGATAGTGACCAAAGTCCTTGTTCATTATTTCGTCCTGCTTCTGCTCCAGAAAACCAGATTAAGATTCTGTTCAAAGTCATGGGCCGTGACTGTACGTCTATGTACAATAGGGAGTATGAGAAATAAAACCCTCTAGACAGAAATACAATGACAGCTAGAAGAGACAGGCAGCCAGCAAAAAAGCTATGCAAGTCGATATCTGTCTTCTCAGAAAGTTCACATGATAGCTAGTCTTGCACATTGTGACTGAAAAAAAAAAAATGAAATTAATAGGACCAGTATTTTCTCTGACTGTTTGGAGAACAACGTGAACCATCTTAGCACAAGTTAATAGTGCCGGTATGTCCCCTAGGCACACAGAAGACACGATGGCCCTACTTAACCCCTGAAAGCACAAAACCTTGCAGTTTAGAAAGCTCCCGGAAGGTTCCCAGAACTTTCTTTTACATCTTCTTACTGGGACTTGCTGATGGCTTCTCTATGCTTGATTACATCTCTAGGCCAGACAGAAATAAGAGGCCTGAATCTTGCCTTGTCTTCATTGAGGATGGTGCGTGCCAGCAGGGCACTAGTGACAGATGAAGCTTTTGCTTTCCTCTCTGTAGGCTCTGAAATACCACCCATCCACTTACAGGAGCCAGAAAAGGGTGTGGATATTTCACCGTGACCTCCCTCCATAGTGTATCTACGCCACGAAACATAAAGAAGCTGATTCTCTTAACAGGACTACAAGTCCCAAAGATCCTTAAATACATAAACTAAGACCAACCATTATACTGCAGAAATCACTTTGTATAATGACGGAATTAGGAAGAAATGCACGTGCCTTTTTTCCGGACAGGTCTCAAGTTGTTTATTTGTAGATGCACTGAAGTTGTCCAAATAAAACAGAAAAATTATCTACATAAATCACCTTAGGTGCTATGCATAAACAACACTTACTGCAAGGAATAATAGTAATAAAAAAAACCCAAACAACAAACCAAAACCAATATAGAGATGAGACAGAAAGGTCAGCTGTTGGTTATTTTTTTTGGTATATAATCTTACTTCCAGATCTAGTTCTTTAACAAAGATTATATCAGATATATTTTTTTCTTTGTATGTTGTGTAATCAAACTGGTTTAGACATCTCCAATAATGAAGATGTTGCTACTATTATTATAAAGTCATATAAAAGTAGGTGAGCAGCTGTAGCCTAATAAACACACAGCTGAACAAAGGAAACTGCTGACAAGCTGCAGTCTTGTTTTAATGTAAATTCTCATGTGTTCACATCATATTTTAATTGTACACAACAATAAATAAGCTTCTGTGACTAGCAGTTTCTCATAAATGGGCTAATGCTAATTATCCCTCTATTTTCAACCACATGGTTTTAGTGAAAAGATTAATGTCAGGAAAATAACACAAAAATAATGAGCTTTGCAAGCCATTTGAGTGGCAGAAAATATTGCAGTTTTCTTTATTTGATTTTTCTAGTTTTATATGAAAGCTGTGACAACTCTCTCATAAGACATCTCAATATTTCAAGCATTAGATCTAGCAATGTATTAATTATGTAAGAAACACATAACTTGTTTCCCCACATTTTTCATCAGGATTGTTGTACTGGTGAACTGAAAGCCAAAGTGTGCAACTCCAGCACCATCACTGAATTTACGGGCTGGTCTTTCTTACATAATGGAAATATGCCATTAAGTATGGGCAACAGGTTTCCCTTCTATTCTGTCCTTTGTTCTACAGCTAGCATCAGGAAATATTTGTTTGGTCTGAAATAATTTGTACTAGTCTGACAAACTTATTTTAACTCTGACTAATGATAAGATACAGCATCTAAAAGAATGACTGTCCAGGGAATGATTAAGAAGAAAGGGCCCTTTGAGCTACTCAAGTGCTAAAAACTTGCTGCTTTTCATTTTCACTCTTTTTGGCTGATTAATCCTTCTAGTTACAGGTCTTAAGCTTCCAGTCAAAATTAAGACTGTACAAAGAACCGTATAAACATACAGCTTGAGCCACTGAGATGATGCTTGCATTACGTGGTGGCCCGCAGACCAGCTTGTTTCAGCACACCGCGTGGGTTAGCGGGTTTGCACCGGCTGCCTCGCAGAGCGATAGGGTTGATGGAAGACTGGGGGGTGCAGAGACTACTGCACCTACAACTGCTTTATCAGTGTGGTACCAACAGTTGCCCCGCTGTTTCACGTACCTTGGTTGATTTTCTGTTTAAAACATAAACACTCTTTTTGCTTTCTTTTAAACAAGTATTAAAAAAAATTGCATTTGCATCTCACATGATGTTAGCATGATATTGCTAAATATGATAGTATTGAATCTTTTGGATGAGGGTTCAAGTAAGGTTGCCAGAATTTCTGTATTCTCACCAATAATGTGATTGTGGCTAGAAAAACATCCCTAGAAGACCTCATCCAATGATGACACTACCACACATGGTTTTGGTGGCTTTTTGCTTTATTTCTCTCTCCCTACTGTCTTCCTGAATGCACACAATTTCACCGGACCATATTCCCCACTTTGCACATTATAGCACAGAAGTCCAGCTCTGATCCAGCGTCTTTGCAGAGGAGCGGGAAAGGCATCCCTGTCCATCAGAGGGGAGAGGAAGAGAAAGGTACATGAGGAGTGCAACCACTTCCAATCTCCTTCCTTCCTCTCCGTTGGAATAGAGAGGCTGCAAGCTGAACCCCTGTAAGTTGGGTGGGGAGATGGATCAAAACAGCGCAGAGGGGACGGGGTGTACAGAGAAGGGCACAGGATTCACATCACGCTAAAATCAGTATGTTCAGTAGTCTCAAAACCAAATCGTTATTTCTCTCTCACACACAGGTATTCAGCAGTAGTCAGTGCTGCTCCTCTCATATTCCAATCCACATCCTGCCACTGTCCTCTGCACCTTGCCTTACTCCCAGATGTCCCAGAGTCATTAAATCCCTGTCAGAGTGATTACATTTGCATTCTACTTTCTCATCCAAGTTCAACTAAAAGTATCATCATTTTTTAAGTTCTTGAAGTATTCTACAAGGTATTAGGCAAGAGTAGAATAAAACAATCTTGGCAGGTTGATGTTTGGCTGCTATTATTTTCAAGTAGAGCTGGACAAATTCAATTTGCCTCATTTCAAAGCCATTTGAACTTTGTGGGTCAAAAGCTTGATTACATTATTACTAGGTTCATCTCCCATTTAAACAGTTTGTTAAAAGGGGAGTGAGGAGAAAAACACAGATACAAGCTTTGAAAACAAAAAGCCTACCGGTGCAAACTTTGCTTTTAGGAAGGCTGTTAGTTTTCCCACACAGTTTAGTCTCATATCACAGCATCCCATTTCACTACATTTCATTTTCTTGAAACATACAACTGAAAGAACTTAAATTCAAATGGAATTTAAATTATTAAACAAAAATACTTAGTATCCTATAGAATTTCTGCTCCCCAGTCACTTTTCTGGTCTTTTCTTTCAATCCTTTTGTAAGAGAAATATATTATTTATTTTTTTCTTAGGACTTAAAGTACCTAAAGATTTGGGATGCTAAACCAGAGAAACTTTTTATAGGCCTGATATTCAGGAGTAAGTGATTAGTACTTTCAGGAATTAGACTCCTTTTGGAATCTCTGCAACTAAATTTGGAAAATTATGGTATTTCAAACCCTAGTAATTTTAGAAACTTTTAGCCATTATGTAGATGGAAATACTAAAAAATAAGAGAAGTTATAATTTAATGAGAAAATCTGAAAGGATTACAGAACAGTATATAAGCCTAATAGGTGCACGCACACAAGCATACAGCAGTATGCTAATGTAATTATGCACTCTTGAGATCATAAATAGTTATGCAAAATTACAGCATGAAGCTGCAAGAAGGGGAAGAGAATCTTGCTGAAACCTGCAGTGGTCAAAATGTAAGATAAGAGTAGGCATTTTAACATTCTTGCTCCTCCAGATTTCAACATCAATTCCCACAAAGCTTTCAGCTGCATTTTAAAGAGA
This sequence comes from Aramus guarauna, assembly GCA_013400195.1. Taxonomy (NCBI): domain Eukaryota; kingdom Metazoa; phylum Chordata; class Aves; order Gruiformes; family Aramidae; genus Aramus; species Aramus guarauna. The sequence continues at coordinate 16,758 of VXBL01002935.1, forward strand.
AAAAAAAAGTTTCAGGAAAAATCAGGAGCATCAGGTTCAGGAGAGAAGAATCAAAAACATATAACTGGAGGTGGAAATATAGAATAAAAAAGACACGTCAAGAAAAGGATCCTAAAAAAATGTAACGGTGAAGGCAATATAGAGACTACAAGAATCTATAAAAATCATTTGTTATTAAATAATATCACATTCAAAATGTAATATATCTTCCATCTTGGAACTACAATTACATTAATAAATTGCATGAGCATCTCTCTGATGTCATCAGAGCTCCTCAGTGGAGCAACAGTCCACTCGAGCAATCCTGAGGGCATATTATTTAAATCTTTCAACGACAGCTGTAATTTGCTTTTCAGCAATAAGAATTTTCCTCACCAAGCAAAAAGAAATATTGCTATATTAGCATAGCCAGGGCCACACATATCTGACTGATATATGAGGCACAAATTATTCTTAATCATCTTATAGTTATAGACTTTGAAAATAAATATTGCGTGCCATTATGTGAATATACACCCATTTATATTGCAAATATATAAACTGTAATCATGGTTTAAAATGACAAAAGGGGGCCCTGATCTTTATAAACAATGATTTTTTTTATGCTTTATGTAAACATTTTATCAAGTATGCTAAATATTACCTTTTATAGTCTTGAAATACTGGTAGTACTTTGAAGAAAAGTAACAGTATGAGGATGTGTTAATATACTTATTTCCATGGGAATTATTCAATTGTAAAAGATTAACTTGTTTTTGCTTTTTAACTCTAATCTGCTTTGTCTAGACTTTTGCTCTAATGAGAATAAGCATCACACAGCTACTCACTGAGGGGTCTTAGTTAAAATTTTAGGGCTGACTAAATACTGCTTTACCAGTAAGCTCTGCAGAGCTTTTCCTGCTCCAGAACTCAGAGCCTGGGCTCAGGCTCCCTTTATCTCTCCCAAAGCCCACCACAGGGAAAACCTCTGCCTCTGCCCTGCGCCAGCACTTCCCTGGAAACACTGGCCTCTTGCATGAAAAGCCAGAAAGGAAGCAGACGGTTAGAATGAGCACAAGGTATTCTACCTCAATTATTTCTTCTTTTTTTCAGTGATGGAATACGGGACACTAGCAAATCACAGTAACAAAAAATGTAATTTGTTTAAATTATTAGTCTGATGGACCTCACTGTGTAGTATACTAATCTCACATTGCTTATATATACCTCACATTGTGTATACAGGGGAGAGTTTTATATACGCATTTTGTTTAGCACAGGTAGGGGCAGGTTTTGATATCAGTTATCTTTTTCTGATGCAATTCTAATATGCAATAAGTCTGTTCATTACATTTACCAAGGATTTACAGCATAAATCCTTTACATATTTCCTTTAAATATGAATTTTAAATCATTGGAGCTATTTGATACTATAAATGACATGCATCTATTGATCTACTTCTAAATGAACACTACATAGTTGTAGAAGTAGTACTCTTAAGGATTTAGGTAATCATCTGCTTTTGACAAGACTAAGGACTGTGTATCAACTTCATTGCTCTCAAAATGCCCCCTGAAATGTCTAAAAATCGAGCTGTGTAGAGATGGTACTGTGTAGAGATGTTCTTATGCTGCATCATATGAACTCATCAACTAGCATCCCAGAGAAAGCATCTGCTGTGTGAAGTTCAGGACAGTAATTCACAGCCCATAGAACACTGCATCACCACAAATTACATATGTTATAAATTTATAATCATGTTCATATAAAAACATTACATTTTAATAGTTTAAAGAAGTGACAGCACTGGGCACTTTATAAATGTTTAACTAGTAGAGTCTTCATAATTTAAAATGCGGAGGTTTCATCACTGAAGATGCTGGATTGAATCACTGCTTGAACTTGGGAGGAAGGAGTCAGTTAAAGGAGAAATCTACTGACAGTCTATCCTCAATGCACACAAATGCTATTTTAAAACATGACTTTGTTTCAGAACGCTAACATGACTCATCTGTGCAGCACCATGTTCATAAAGCCCAGATACAGTTGTTACTGCCAGGGATTAGTGTGTGAGCGTGGGCCCTCTGTTGGGGAACTTTGAAAGTATGCACTTACTGTTAATGAATATGTCAATCAACCATTAGATGCATGAGATATCCAGGCAAAAAAGTTCAAGTGTTTTGTTTTCTTTCATTGCATGTATGTTTTGAGTGATGCGTATAAAATAATTTTCTTCTTTGATCTTTCCAACAATCTCTAACTCCTTAAACACTGCCTTCCTTGTGCTTCCTATAGGCATATTGCTTGGTCTCATTATCACGACCAGCATACTTTTGTTGTATCTATGTCTCATTTTTACTCACCATTTCCATTTGACAGACAACCCATACCTGAAAAGCCCTGTCAGTCTATTTGTCTCCTTTGCCTAATTCATGTGCCTCAGAGTCCTACATCCTCACAGCCTGATGGCCAAGGACTGCCTCCCTCTACAGCACTTTAAGCACTCCATCTGTAGTCCCTGTTCATCTGCATCCACACACTGGCTATTAAATCAAGCTCTGTGTAACCTGCAGATTTTCTCATGGCAAGATTTTTGAAAACACTAGCTTCTCAGCAGTGCTCCAGCCTTATAAGATGAAGAGGGTAAGGATCTAGACAAAGTGAAAGATAGCTAATGTTTGTCAGATGCCATACGAAAGTGCAGACCTTGAAATATATTAAAAAAAAAATAATCAATAGGTAGAAACATTGGCAAGGAAAATAAGGGAGCACTGAGGATTAACAAAGAGGATATACCAAGACCTTTTACTTTGACTGTCCAGTACGAGGTGATTTTGAAGTCAAAGGAAGGACCACTCCTTTCCAGTAAGGAATCTAACTCCTACATTAGATTTCCTCCGGGTACATGGTAGTTAAAATTTTTACTTACATGCTGAAATGTAAGTAATGGACTATTTCACCCTCAGTAAACTTGTCAGCAAGGAGACTCAGTTTAAGAGAACTGAGGAGGTTTTGTTGAAGGTAAACTTGGTTTCTATGCATACCTGTATCTCATCTTCAACATGGGCAACCAAAATCTTTCAAAGCTCTTTTAGTTTCTGGTAATGGCCTCACATGAAGATTAGATGAAGACTAAGGATTTTTGAAATACTCCTGTGGCCATAGGAATTTAAATTTGGAATAAAATGAAGATACTTTTATACTAATAATCAGGAGCAACTAGTTAAATTCTCATTCCTGCTTGCACAGAACTGAACACTGCTGAAGGATCTGTTTTAACCACGATAGTCATCTTTGTGTCAAATTACATCCTACTTCAGAAAGTCACTTTCAGGCAATTCCTTGAGCTTATTTTGAATATAGGAAAGAAACTAGATTGTTCTCTGGAGCAAGAAATTATTTTTTTACTGCGCTTGCATTAAGAATACTACAGTGAGGTCCTGGTCTACAGACACTAATGCAATTCAGTTATGATAATAATGAAAGCAGCAACTACTGCTCATACACTCCCATTAATGCTACAGACCCCAGAAATATGTGCAACCTGGTATTAACATTCAAGCTGAGAAAATATTTTTTAACAATTTAATCCTATTTGATTGGCATTGGTAGATCCTGCTCAAAAAATGTTGTTGATAGTTACTACTGCTTATCTGAGGACCACGAAATATTTTGCAAATATCAAACATTAAAGTGGCTTATGAGGGTAGGTGAGTAATATTAAACATAAAGCTGCTAGGACAAAGCAGAAAGCAGGAAAAGTAGGAGCCACCCAGCTGTATATTAGAAAGTTGTCAGCATCAAACAAACACTAAAGACAAATGAAGGAAAGCCATTAAAATAGCTCTCTGTTTGAACTTCTGGGTTGGGAGTGGGAGAACTCAATATATGATTTCCTAGCAAAGCAGGTGTTTGTCTATGCAGATGAAATACCAGATGAAGGACAGTGTGCTCTCTTTGATATGGAGGAAGAACTACACAGTTACAGTAAAAACACTGACAGCAAATTAGTCATTGCAAAGGTATAAATGCATAAATGCATAAAACAAAACAGAACCTCTAGATTAAGATAACATAGGATATTCCAGACATATCACCAGCTGCAAAAAGGTGGGAACTAAATCGCATCAACAGTTGGAAATCCCAGTAAATATTTCCTTAATCAAAAGCTTCCAAGCTATACAAACTCCTATATATCCCCAAAAATGGTAAGTTAATTGCATAAAAAATTCCTTGTCATATGACTTTATGCATCTGTAGTTAATGTTCTGGTTTTACCGGAGGTTATGTGAAACCTAGTATTTTTAATAGAACGGGCTTGTGGAGTCCAGTGACCAGCTGGAAAAAAACCTCTACTTAGATGCAATTAAAATAAAAATTTAATTCTCACAGTTATTAAGAATTTCTTGACACTTTGAGTTAAGAATACCTCAAGTCACATACAAAAAGAAAACAAATTTTGTTCATGGTTACACATACACAAGGATAGAAACTATACCATATAAAGTGAATTTAGAGCAAGTGTAGTCAGAGAAGTACAAAATTCACACAGCAGAAGAGGATTCTGATGCAGCCAGAAATAAGTGATCCTATAAGCCTGGACAATCTTATCGAGATTTAAATATTTGCCTTTTCTATGAGAAGAAATAAGCAGAACATTCCTGTACCATCTTGTGCTTTGGGTCAAAAAATAGCAAAGTTTTCTGTGATCTGGTATCAGCCACAGAACTTCTGGACAGGATCAAAAGTGACAAGATAGGGAAAGATAAGAATTCCAGGGACTGCATCGGTGACTGAGACTTACCCATGGATACTTGTTCTGTTTAATTTCATAAGACAGAAGGATAAGTACTAGAAAAAAACCCCATCAGTATACAAATTCAGAATGCTGCACTTAAGAATTTTGGCAACTGAAAGAAGGATATTGTAAAATTCAAAGAGGTAAATGAAGACGAAGGCTAATAAGAAACAGAAAAGACCTATTAAAATACTTTCAGTGCCTCTTAACCAAGAGTATAAATCTAAACACCAAAATATTCTTCCATCTCCTCCAGCAGAAACCATAGGATACAAACACCAAAAAAAGCAAAAGTCAAGGACAGTACTAATTCTTCTCAGCATCCTGAAAACTCTCCATGATTTACACAAAGTATAAATGAGCCTGAATTTAGCCCTTCACAAGCTACATAAACCAGTTGCACAGGTCATAAACATGCACATGCCTCTAAAGTGAAACAGTATCTAACTATTTCAGATGAAAAATGAAAATTCTTATCAGACATATACAGTGAAAATTTGTGTCCTGGATTTCAATACACAGAATGTAATTAGTCAAGTTAAAATTAATCATGTATAGTACTATCTCGAATGATAATCAACTACAATATCCCTCTCAGATCTGGATGTCCTAAGTGTTACTAGGCGTACAAATAACATTGTCATATAATACTGTAAAAAAAGCGCTCTTCGAAAGGCTATGTTATTCTTAATATCAAGTAAATAATTATAAACTAAATAATCCATATTTTAGGACTTGGTATTGCTCACAGAATGTCTGAGAGCAAATTGGGATGTTACTAAGTTTTGACTATTCAAAAATCACACTCTCTCATTGACTAAATGTTTTCCTTCTTACTGCTACTGAAAATGCTTTACTAAGCATAAAAAAAGTATCTTCCAGCTTTAACAATGAAAGTACATTATTTTGTTTCCATGAGAATTTGGTAGAGCCCATATGATGCTGCAAGCTGAACACAAGGTTCAAAATACAGCTTAAGTGAGATTTAAAAAAAAAATAATAATAATTCCAAAGGGCTCAGAATTGAGCCAATGTTGATTAATTTCTGTTCAGTAAACAACAAAGTACAGCAGAGGAGCTGTGCTGCAAGAAAACTACACCCGCCAAATGCTGAATTTCTTTAAATTATACTATACTAGCCCTATTTAAATCATTGTTTAATTGTTGCTTAAATTGTATTAGAGTAGTTGTGATTAGCTGCTTTCACCTTCTGAGTAGTTTAAACTAGCTTTTCTTAACTCTTCACTGTAAACTCAATATATTGCTTCTTGACCAAAGGGAACAGCCTGGCCCAGCGACTCCGACTCGCGATACCCCTGCCAACTGCTAATATTTATCAGGCACATTGTAACCTTCTTTTTTTAACTGCAGGTGCTGGAGGCCTCCCCGTGTCTCATCTCTGGGGACTCTCTCCGATTTCATTAAAACCCTAAAACAAAGGCCTGTCTGAGTGTGCAAACAGAGGGAGCTTCCCTGAATGGCAGGAACGGTGGAGAGGCATTATCCTTCCCATGTATTTGTTTCAAAGCGTTTTGAGAAACCTGTCCTGTTTATGGTCTGTATAACGTAATCTTAATGCTGATTAGCTTTTTCTTCTTGGGGGGCATGTTAAGTTGTGTTTAATGAAATGCTCTGTCCTACCTAAGGACATTGCTCTATTAGACTGAGACAAAAGCTGGTCTATAAAGAAGGTATGCGAGCTTGGTAAAAATATGAGAGTAATACTGATGGATAGAAATTGGTCATGTAAGAGTCACATGGATTTTAAAAAGATGTGTAATTTAAGGAAAACATATATAAAACCATGTGCATTTTTAATGACTACACATGACAGCTACCCACAAATGAGTATTGTATTCACAGTCGAACAAGTATCTCTGTTGTAAAGTTCTTCCTTAGGGCAATGGAATACTATGGGTTACCTTAGTAATTAATGAAATTAATTAAAGGCGCACTTAAAAGATTCAGATTAGGAGAAAGATGCATAAGAAGTTTTTCTCCAGCTAACTTGAGATTATTATCCGGTCAAGGTGCTCTCTCGGCCGGAGATACACCAACAGGTTCCCACAGCTTTGTAAGACTGGGAAAGCAGACTCCGCTGGGAATTGCTGCACAAGCACCTCCTTGTGGCGCTGAATCTGTAAAAGAGATGCTATCTGAAAAATCTCTTCAGATTTTCCTTCACCTTCTTTGAGGCAACCTCGTTGCAGAGGTACTTGTGGGAATCTACTGAGGAGCAAATCTCCAGCAAGAAGCTTGACTTACAGAGGGACTGCAGAACTGCTACCCTAAAGCAAACCTTGGTGCTACTCGGACTGTATATCTCTTCAAGCTCTAAATGTCTTTCCTTATAACACATGATCAGTGATTAATATAACGAGGACCTAATCCGGGAACTATCACAGTAAAAATACATACAGATATTTTAATATACAAACACACAACTGTCAACTCAAAACATGTGAACTCGGCACATCTCTATAAAATGCAGGATGATATGATTACTAATGTACATGACAGAAACTTAGGGACACATGACTTGAATGGTATTTCAGACATAGTGACCAATGGTTCCCCAGGCTTTGGTTCATTGGAAACAGGATAGTAAATCTGCCTGCAGGTACCCAGTGATGCCTCAGCTGTGGCCCAAACTGGCAGTGAAAGCAACTTAGTGTTCAACAGTCCTACAATGAAATTAATGAAAGTTATGGACCTTTGCCACAGCTCAAGTGTTGTCATGCTAGCCTTAACATCTTTACTACACAGCCTAATATGATTTGAGAAATCCTTACATGTAACCCCCACAGGGTATCTGACATGCAGGCGACATCCTAAATGTCTTAGCTGTTCACAAACACAAGATGAACAAATTTTTGACAGTTAAGATAGGCAAATTAGTGAAAATTAGGTTCTAGAAAGATGATCACAAGAAAAAGTGGGATTTCGGTAGATTTCAAATGTACTTTCTGACAAGTATTTAAAGTGAAAGTCACAGAACAAAAGTTCACTCTCCACAGCGAGTGCAGAATTGCTTGTTAAAGCCTGATGCTTATTCATTTTTCTCAGAGGAATTTTTCCTTATTACTAGATGGAATAAAATGAGTCTTCTCTTGTTTTGAAAGCTGAAACATTTTATTTGTCAGTACCCAGCTGTAATCCCACAGTGATTATGTGTCTGGTGGAGATATTGGTTAGTGCTGTAAAAATTCTGGTGCTAATCACTTGCCTTTACATCCCATACTAGATGGTAAATTGAGATGGCGGGTAGATTTTTTTTCTCTGGGGAAAAAAAGAAATGAAAAACCTCTCAGTAGAGCAGGCAAAAATTGAACTATTTGCTTCCCAAATGAAAATTTCTTCCACTTTGGAAAGAAATACTTTAATCTAGATGATTTACTGAACTGTAATCAGACACAGTACACCTTCAATTGAGTGCACCTGCAGCAATTTTGCCAATGTGTGTGGTGCAGTTGACACACTGGAAGGCAGGGATGCCATCCAGAGAGACCCTCATAGGCTTGACAGGTGGGCCGTGCNAGCCTGGAGAAGAGAAGGCAGAAAGGAGACCTTATTGCAGCCTTCCAGTACCTAAAGGGTGCCTACCAGGAAAGCTGGAGAGGGACTGTTTACGAGGGCATGTAGTGATAAGACAATGGGTAATGGTTTTAAACTGAAGGAGGGCAGATTTACATTAGATAATAGGAAGAAATTCTTCACTGTTAAGAGTGGTGGGACACTGGAACAGGTTGCCCAGAGAGGTTGTGGCAGCCACATCCCTGGAAGCGTTCAAGGACAGGTTGGATGGGGGTTTGGGCAACCTGGTCTAGTGGAGGTTGTCCTTGCCCGTAGCAGGGGGGTTGGAACAAGATGATCTTGGAGGTCCCTTCCAACGCAAACCATTCTATGATTCTACGATTCACAGAAGAGAGGAAGTGACAAGATAGCGATTTTCATAAAGGGTGGCAGGAGAGGCTCCCAGCACCAAAGAATGGGACAAGATCATTCCCCTGGCATCACTGATCTGTTACTCAAATGCTGCTTAAAACCAGAAACAATACCTGAAGAGCAGTATTGTCTAACCCAGGATGAAGCCACCAGAACAAGAGAGTTAAGTAAAAGGGCTGAAGAGAAAAAACCCTAAATCCACCAAACTCTGTTTCTTTGATTCAGTAATTTTGTTCAGTTTCTGTCCATTATATCAATGCCAGTGAGATAACATTCTTGAAAAAGACTGGTTAACCTGGGCCTGACAGAGCCAAAAGCTTTGAAAGCTGAGGCGATTATAAAAAAAGTCAGAAAGATGACAGTCAATACTGCCTGTTCAAAGCTTTTAAATGATCCTTAGTTACATAGTTACAAAAGTTAGCTCAAAGCATATTTTTCTAGTTTTCACTCCTAATAATTTCTTTTTACAGCAAAATAAAGCCTGTTAAAAGGGCTGTTCATGGCAATTCCATTAATAAGTCTGTAGGAAGATATTTTTTCCCCCTAATCTTTATTTCTGTTTAATAAATGAATACAACAAATTGTAGGGCAAAAAATCAGTGAAGAAAGTGTTGCAAGAAGTTTATATTGCCCAGCAGTCAATTTGCTGGTCAAAGTTGACAATGAAAAATGACTTAAAAAAAAAAAATCCCACCAAAAAAAACCTCAAAACAAACCACCAACTTTGTCCAAAACCCCCCCTCCAACCACTGGAGATAAAACTTAATGAATACTATTAAATTAAAACAACACTAGAAATAAGTTTCCGTTTCATCAGGGTAAAATCACCTTGTACATTAACAAATTCTGTGACATGCTTTAAATTTAAGACTGAAACTGAGACATCTGTCTCCATTAGCTCACTGGAGTCATATGAAACACTTGGACAAAAATTAACTAGTCATGCTGCTATGCCTTTTCCTTATTTCCATAAATACATGTTATAAGGGCAGCTGTAGCATAAACATATTGAATTCTTTTTGTATATTCCTGTCTTATAATACCTGTGCCTGTAACGAAGTTAATGTGACCACAGATTGTAAAGATGCTCTGTACAAGCACTGATTAGCTGGAATGGAAATTGGTGCACTTAATGATCCCTCTATTAAAATATTGCTCAGTAATTTAAAAAAAGGAAAAAAAAGAAAAAAGGAAAAAAAAGAACAACACTGCTTTAGCCTTCAAAATCCAGCATGAACAGCTGATGTGGGCTGAATACTTCTTAAATAGATATGATTATATTTCAATGTCTTTTGTGACTATGACAATTTTGACAAGATAATCATCTCCTCTGAACAGGACTTTTTAAGGTTTAGAGAAATAATGTAAGATTTATTAAATAATCTGTCAAATTATCTATGAACCCTGCTTTCAAAAGAAATTCTATGATCTCATTAAAATAATTACAGAAAATCTATGCCTGACATTATAAATAACAAGTACCAGTATCACTGGTATACAAAGGAGAGATCTAAAAGTACAGGAACTTGCAAGATTCAAAAGGTGATAGCATAGCTTTATTCTCTTAACATAATCAACAGAAGTTTCTATGTTAAATATCCTGCATGCTAGGTCAACTTTTGAACCACTGTCTTCAAAATGGAGGGAAAGGAAACAAGGCTGCAGCTATGCTAAAATCAAATTTATATATATATATATATAAATAAAACAGCCTTATTTCTCTTTCCTTTCTTCACACTTTGCTGCCTCTTTTCTCTTATTGCTTTTGGACAGAAGCAATAACCAGTTCTACACAGTACAACAATTACACAGAAAGAGAAACACAGGTACAAGCAAAAGTCAATAGGAAGTGTCTTAAAAAATAAAAAATCTTTGCTAGAATTCTCTTTTCAGGAAGAGCATGAGAAAATAAAGGAGTGAAACCTGAGATAACATCAAGAATGAGAAAAATTATGAATTTTAAACATAATTTCAATTTTATATAGTCATGCTTCTTTTATGGAGACGTAAAATAGAGATGAGGAAAACTGGGAAGAAGGGTATGGTGTTTACTCTCCTGTTCAGTAAATACAGCAGGCAGGAGAAAGAGGACAGGAACAGCTCTGAAAGCTCTGCAAAAAAGATTGCTTCCTCTTAACTCTGTAAGTAGATTGACTCCTGCTGCCATTGATTATGGCCTTACTCTAGCAGCACTTTCAAAATTCAAGCATCTTCTGCCTCTTACACTGGGGAAGTTACCCTCTCTTCATTGAAAACTCCTGCTCTTGTAAAGAGTGAAGTAATCAACCAACGCAAGGTGACAATGCAGGCAAAGCTTCTTATGAAGACACTTCAGGATAAACAACATACTATTATCTGAGACAATGTTACAGATACAGAAGGTTTTCCACCTAACCTACTTGAAAGACGCAACACTGCCGTCATGCCACCATGTCAGAGCATGACAGCACTGAAACCCTTACCCATCAATAACGTCACCAGACTAAGCTCCCTGCACGATTCGCAGTGATTGGCATTCTACGTCACAACCACTTCACAGCAAAAGTGGTCCCGATCGCTTGGTGAGAATGAGGAGTCAACAGTCTATGCACAAACCTATTTCAAGTACAATATGGCATTTTACTTACCATGAAATCAAGCACTGTGTTTCTGAACAGCTATTTAATGCTACAAGGTTAGTTCTTTCAGAAAGCATTCAGAAAATTGTTCTGATACTTCATAAAGCTGAAGTACTAAACAAATATATAAATAACATGAGTTATTTAAATAGCTGAACAGTTAACTAAAATAGGAGAAATCCAACAATCATTCTGTAAGAGGTTTCAATTGTAAAAGGCTATCTTCTTCAGCGAAGTTAACTGAAATTTAAAGACATGAAATTTGACTTCACATATTTTGTTTTCAAAATTATTTTATACTCTTTTTTTACTTTAAGAGGAAAAAACCAGGCAAAAATTATCCAATGATATACAAGAAACACATGGACTTTTAAAATATTTAGAAGCCAACTCACCAGTCTCTTTATAATTCTCAACAAAAGCTTCAGTTGTCGTGTATCTTTTTTGGACTTCAGTACTTCAGCAAAGCTGTCCATGTTTTCTGGAGACATAGTCTCCTGACTGTTCCCTCCATACAGCTGAACCAGCAATGATAAGCACTGTGAGGCACTCTCAAATATTTCAGTATCTTCACTGGGAAGCTAAAAATGAACAAAAAATCAAATTCCAATTTCAGAAAAATTGCATTGCACTGGGGATTTGGAAGATTATTAACATTTGCATTGTGCCAGGAAAGAGTAATTTCTAGTTGATTGACTCAAAATTCCATTAAACTAAGCTTAATAAAGAGATGAAAATATAAGTAAAATATATCTGTTCTTAAGCAGCAGCGTAACAATGTCTTCACTATGATTCTATCAGCCTATCTACAGCAACATCCATAAAAGCACGAAAATGTTGCTCCCAACTCTTATTTTCAGATAGTATATTTTGCTTTAAATAGAAGTAGTAATAGCAGAAAGTATCATTATAGCAATGATGTCTAATCTTCTACATAATGCAGACCGTAAAACTCCATTTAATTATTTCTAAATCAAGTCTATGGCTTCTAGTTGAGGTAGAGTACAGGCTATCTAGCTATTTAATGGATTTTAAGCAGTCACATTAGTAGGTACATTTTGCAGATTTTAAACATTTTCCTGAATTCCAGTTTTTCTGCACTCCTTTGAAGAGCAGACACTGGAGCAGGCCCTAGCAATGGAATGGAAAAAACTCTTTCCTGTGAAGCAAAATTATGGAAAAAAAATTGGGGTCATGGCTAATAATTATCTTCAAATGAGCTTCTGGTAGTATGACACTGCTATCAAAATTATTTATCTTTCTTGCAAGTACAGTCTGGAAAGGCTGAAGAGAGATTTTACATTATGCTTGTATTTGGTACTGTTGGAACAACAATGGGAACACCATGCCTAGTCTAGCGCAGACAGTTCACAAAAGCTAGTGGAAAAAAAATCATAGAGGTTTCTTGGGAACAGGCAAGAGGATGACAGATGGGAAAAAATAAAAGCAAAGGACTGAAGGAATTCGATGTCTATAGCTTATCAAAGGGAGGGTTAAAGGACACTTGATCATATTCTCTCGGTTACAGGTGAGAAAAAGCAGTCTGAGGACAGGTTAATTCCTTTACCTGAACAAGGACTGGTAACACATGATAGCTCAAAACTGTAGGTAAAGCAATTCAGATCAGAAGGAAGACAATTTTTTTCTTTAGTAAGATTAACCGCTGAAACAACTTCCTTAGAACTGAAACAGATTCTCCATCACAGGCAATTTATATATCACAAAAAAATTTTTTTTCTAAAAAAATAAGAAAATCCTTTACTATAATGAGGAATTAATTTAGGAAAATCCTATGACTGGTGTTATATAAGATCCTAGACTAAACGATTACAATAGCCTTTTCTGGCCTTACAATCTATGAACTGAATAAAATATACCAGTAGTGGTCTTAACCAATAAGGTATAGAACTGTAAAAACACCTCATCACTCCTACTCAGTTTTTTAATTCCAAAATTCTATTTAAATACAAAGAAGCTAGATTAAAGTACAGTTAACAGACTATCCTCACTGACAATAAAAAGGAAATAATTTATATAATCTGTCCAACTACTTATATAATATGCCCAACCATTTCAATAATGATTACTTATTTAATCTGCAGTATGAACTTCCCAAGTTTTTTCATTTTAAGGAAAACCCATACAGTTACTTTCAAGCAATCTGGGAACATATCATCAGACACACACTCCTTAAATATTCAAGCAGCAATTCCCCAGGGATCTGCATGCAAATCCAATCCTGTTTTCCATTAGCTTCATAGAGCTGGCTGTTTAAAACAGACTGAACTGAGATGTAAGCTCTGAATACATAGCCCCAAGACATATCACATTCTATTTGACCTAATGCTATGCAAGTGACAGGACCACAGCAGCTATTTCTTCCACAGTTTTGCTGTATGGTTTTTCTTCATTCCAATCTAAATGCCATCTATTTGATTGTTTCCTTTCCAACATCCAGAATTATCTAATAACATCATCAACATAAATAGCAAGGCTAAAAAGGAGAAAAAGCTACGAATAGTAACAGCTTTATAGCTCCATTTATATCTTCAATCCTTATCAAGTCAAAAAAATTTCCACTGATCTCACTGGGGGCTTTGTATTTCCTTCACTGAAAAAAAAATGCTATTAGATAACGGAAAGAAAAATTACTACTTTAATGTATCTCTCTTATCCCTTTTAAAAGCAGCACTCTAACTTACAGTTTGTTACTAGATCAGCGTAGACAGGTATATCAACCACTCGCTGAAGAAAATCACAGTAGAAGAACTGTATTCAATTTTCAAATGTTGTTTGTGGGCTAACCAAAATAAAAAAATCAGTCAATGTTTGGACAGATACATCCTTGCCCTGGTATTGCAGCAGAGGCTAGTTTCCTGAGCTCCATAAGCACAAAATCCCATGTGTAATCAGTAATCACAACAGCCATACTTGGAAGCGAGAGTGTTCCCGAGGTCTTTTTTTGAGATATTCACTAAATATCAGAGCGGTGGAAAGGTGTCGGTCTCTGCAGAGAATACATAAAGCACCCTGTCCTTTGCAGTTCTTCCTGGCACAAGGAGGTACATGACTTTCAAGGAAGCAAATGAGCAAGTCCAGCCTGTTAGCGTTATTCCCAAGGAAGGCTGTCTTCAGCAGGAGTCCCCAGTTAGTGAGACAGTGCAACATTTTGCCGTAGGTGAGGAGGAGCTGGGCTTGGGCCAACGGCTTTGCTTATCTTCCCCTGGCACGCCCAACCTTTGTTGCCACTGTTCTTTGTCCCCCAACAAAAGAAAGGAAGACCCTGAATCTCTCCTTCCAATATGTCTTGGCATCAGATAGGCTTGCTCTTCACAGGATATCAAGCTGTTGGTGACCATCCTCCAAACCTAGCCACCAATATCACTCCAGGGTTCACAGTACTTGCCAGCCATGACATCATCCTATTCAATCATGAATGCCTTCATTGCCTGTTGTCTTCAGGATCTTCTGTTCCTCTGCTTCACCAGAGTCTGAGCTTCAGTGCTATCTAGAGTTTGGAGAGCAAGTAGCTGTCATCCTGGAAAAATGCAGGGTAAAACAGCAACAGCATAGGTCTTGGATGAACAGGAAAACAAGCTGGGAATAGGAAAGACCATCTTTACTCTGGAAGGGATAAGAATCGTTGACCTAAAGTCTAACCCATCAATAATTAAGGTGGAAGAGGAACTCTCAGCAATGTCCCTATTTAAGTACACCCGCATCAGCAATTTTCTCTGTAACTCTCACTGTTTTGCTGCTTCACTACCGACAAGAAATGATTTAAACGTCAAAAGTCATAAGTTGGTAATCTGAAATTTAACAATGGCTGTCAGTCAGTGTTAGTACTTCCATTAACAGTTATAAAGAGTGGAGGATCTGAAGAAAATTATTGGTATGAACAAAAGCAATGGCTGAAAATAGAATTAATATCTGTAAATACAGAAAACCAAGGAATGAAAATTCAGCTTTCAAGTAAATGGTATGTCATGTCTAATGAGAACAGCAAAGCTAGAATCATGTTGCTAGACAATGAATATAGATGGATAGTTCATCTCTTAATCAGCTGGAACAGTGTTCTGATTAGTTTTCTAATCATAACAATTCCATTTGATATGAAGAAGTGTATTTCCAGTCTTTGAAATGCATTTAGAGTTTTTCAGGACAGCAGCTACTTAAGTTTTTCTTCTTTCAGAAGAGGAGAAACCTATGAAAAAACTAGACTTCTAACTCTAAGAAAATATCTGTCCCTTAATATTTCATAATTACATAAAAAACTCTAGTGGCCTTTCCTCTTTTTTTTTTTTTTTTCTTTATCAGTCTTACAGAGGATTATGGATTCAGCCCTTCAGCAAGGTAGAAACATTAGTACTCCTCCTTGCAGCTGTTAATATTCTGGGCTAGTGTATAGCTTGAAGAAAATCCAGCACCTTAAAATGAATTACTAAACAGCTAAAGTCATAAGTTTTGCCATTCTCTCAGAACTGTAGATTTATTTTTCACTTCAAAATTTTAAAATAATGCCCCATAACCAGACTTCTGTGGAACAAAGACCGCGTCTTACTTTTTACTTAATTTTTATGGCCATGTTATAACCTCCTGTAAACAGGCTTATAACAAAATTCTACTTCTCTTCCTTTCTAGATGGAACCTGCTCTGTGTATTTTAAGGTTAACGTGGGGAAGAGCAGGAAGTTTCTTGTTATTACACATCTATATTTCTGCAGTCTGTTGTCAAAAAATGCCTTCATTTTGAACCAAGTTGCAGTGTGTTCATGAATTGCAAACCGTTGCAAGAAACGTGTGATCATTTGAGCTGAAGTGGCAGTTTTCACACTGTTGGAGTTGTTACAGCATCTAATTTTAGAGCTACAATGAAACTGTCTGGATTACCCGGAGGGGACACTATTTCAGCGCATTAATGAGGTTATACACAAAGAGAGTTTATTACAATAAGAGATAGATGTTCATTAGATCAGTAATGTGATTACAGAATGGGCTGTAAAGGCAGCACCATTGGGAACAATATGGAAGATGATTTTGCAAACATTAAACAAAATGTAAAAGCAAAACATCATTATTAAATCTGCTAACTTTACTATGCTATTCTTATTAGTAAATATGCACAGTTTTAAATGAAAAAATAAAATATTATATTTTGGCTTAGAGCAAAATTGTTGTCCTCCTACTGAAGGGAAAATATTTTAAAAACCAATATATTTGCATTTTAAGCTAGCCTAATTGCTGAGAAACTATTCTGATCCCTATTCTGAAAGTCTGTGCTTGTGACAATATATTCTTATTTCCTCTGATGTGGTTTTTTGGGGGCTTTTTTTTGTGGTTTGTTTTTTGTTTGGCTGGGGTTTTTTTTTGTTTTTTTAGGGCAGCTGTAGAAGAGAATTCTTCAAATATAATTTGCAGATAACATTTCAAGTACAATAACAACAATACATTATATAATACAGGAAATAAACGTATGTCTTGCCACTCAGACTGCAGAACTGTCTGTATTCCTAAGAAGTGTGAAATAAAATTCTACAGTCTACAGGGTTATCATTCTTCTGCAGTCATTTTCATTATTCATTGGCAAATACCTTCACACGCTCTGAAACTGAAGTCAGGGCACAGCCTTAGAGCCAGTGCAATGTAGAGACAGAAAGGACCTAGAGGAGATCATCTCGTTCATCCATGTGCATTGAGGCTTCATATTTGTCTTCTTCATGTTTGCACATGATTAACTGGTCTTTCAACAATAATACACAGAGCACAGTAACCAACTACAGATTTTACCAGTAACATTATAAAGAAGCAGCCTAGCACCAAAAGAGAAGAAAAGTTATCTCCCAGCAGTCTGGCAAGCTGCAGAAAAGACTGGAGGATCTACACCTAGGGCTTAAATCTAGGATCTACAGAGAAATTAAATTCCTTTTTTATAGGTACTGGCAAGATTTCTGAAAGTTTCTGAAAGTCCACACTGAAGTGATTTCAAAAGTAAGTCAACATTCTTTCTTTTTTTTTGTTCAGTATAATGTACATCAAAAAGTAGAAGGTATTTTATATCTTCTATAATTGCTGCAAGTTTCAGTATAATAATCAAATTACATTTATGTTCAAGTGGAGAAACATTACACAAAAAAGCTAAGTGTAATTAACTTTTAAACACAAAGCTGTCAAGCAGAAGACTAAATGCTCAATTTATTTTCTTCTTGTTGATCAATTAAGGGCAGACTGATCATGGGATTAAATATTGAATTCTCCATATTTGCAGTGTTTTCTGCATGACAGAATTTGTAATTATTTCTTCTTTCATGTTCTTAAAAACTCTGAAGTTTCATTTACATGCAATCTAGGTTTCCTACACTTACTTTGCTATGCCCTAAGTGATAGACTAAGTCACAATTACAGAAGGGAAAAAATTATTCTAAATCTTTTATATTTTCAAGTTTAACTCACATTGATTTTTGAGTAATTATTAAGAAAGATAAACATGTAGAACTTGAGGAAAATAAATAGACAAGTCAATGAGGCATGGAACAATCATCTACTTGAGGGATATAAATATCAATGAGGAAAGCAATTATTCAAAATGACATAATAAACTATAAATATGGTAAGATAGGTAGACATAGCAAACCAGAGAAAATAGTTTTAACTCCGCATCTTAAGGTGATGGTTAGTTCAGAATTTAAGACCTCCATTATCTACGGAAGATAAAGTTCACAAAGAACTGAGTGCCTCAAAAAAAGGGTTATGTAGCCACACCGCTCAATGAATACAGAGACCCACTGTTGGCAGTTCCACAGAACTTAAGCTTAGGTAGGCCTGAGTCTTTTTGAGGGGTGGGGAGCATATACATCTTGAGACACCCACTAGACTTTACAAAGAATCCAGTCCCATTTAAAGAGTTTAGAGCATAAAACATTTTAAATAAGTGGATCCTAAATGTTAGAATTATTATTCTGTTGTTCAAACTCTTCCAACCTTAACAGGAAATGTTTAATACAGCAATGGGTAAAGGATACAAAATTTAACAAGCCTAGCTGAAATAACTTTCATATGTCCAATCGAGCACACGTATGCAAAGAAAAACACATACACATTACAAGAAAAAAGCCCTCACTTTTATAAAATCTTTAACAAAATTCAAAACCAAAAAAATACACAAAAAAAAGCAGAAGCACCAACGGTCTTTACTCTTTGCCCATATGTTAAAATTAGCAGATTTTAAATAAGCGTTTTAAACATACCAGAATCTGTAGAAACACAGAACAAAGCAAAACCTAGTGGTAATTTGCAGCCATGCTTCTGAAATACAAGGGCAAGTCAGAATCTGATCAGTACGTGCTAACTACACAATAATCCTATCCTTTAATTAAAAACTTATAAAAGACTTCCAGGTGGTATAGGCTGAGTAAAGCTTGGCCTCTAATTTTCTTTTCTTTAGAGAGTTAATGGAATTTAAATTTATGACTAGTTTCACTTTAAAGGAACATTTGCATCTCTTCATGTCTTACTATTTATCATATATAGTGATTGAAAAAGTTAATAGAAAATAAATTAAAAGAATTGATAAAGATGAAATATTATGTAGTTGAAATTCAGTGACTTTGTTTTAGGTTATTCAGTGAACATTTCCAAAAAGCCTTTGTCAACAGCTGGTTAAAATAAACCCATCAAAGGAGGACTTAGCAACAAGTATAAGGCCAAAAATTAATAAAAAAAGGAGTCACGCTCTCCCCCAAAATAGAAGATGACAGACAGTGCTAAAGATAGTAAAAGGGCCACAGGTATTCATATCACAAAATATCTGAAAACCTATATGCAAATGAAAAACAAACAGGAAAAAATGGGTCTGGAAGAGAACACAGTGAACCTGAAATGCCTCTAAGTGAAATAACCTGGAAAGGGTAGTGTGATATGCCACAGGGAAATTCTCACATACCATTTTAATGGCTTTATGTTGAATAAAAGGCTGAGGCAGCCTCTAAACACGCTGTCCTGCTCAAGAAATGTTCCTCTACTACAAGCTATTACACACAGAGCCATTACAAATCCCTGGAACAGTATGATAGGGGTTGAGCTGATGGGATGCATCAGAGCCACAATACAGCACTCTGCGGAGATTTCAATGCAGCGCTGTGACATCTAGTAAACCCTGGAAAAGACTGACTTGAAACAGACAGACTTCAAAGATGTTTACAGATCACCAGGGACCATTCCCACTCGTAAATCCCTCAGGATCATCTTAAAATAAAACTAAACCCTTGAGAAAAACTCAGAAGGCTCAAAACCCAAGAAAATAATATTAAAAGGCATCACTCACTGCAAACTAATTTTAAGTTTACTGACTTTTTTTCTAATGGTAGCAGTACTTGTTGTTTCAAATTTTGAATACCATCCTTTCCCTATGCAGTGATGACTAGTCCATTCTAAAGGGCTAAAATTTGGCTCTGCATAGGTATCCGAACTGACGCTTGAGACACACTCCGATATCACTGGTAACCTGCAAGTCACTGTGACCTATAATTTCTTAAAAATTGTTAGAGTCCTTCCTTCATACTAGGCAGAAGCTTATAAGCAATGACAAACTAGAAAACAGAGCTCTAAGATGCTGAATTCAGTTGAATAATTCCAATTTCAGCAACATTCCAAAAGGCTTACAAACAAGCAATTTCTCACCAGTTGAATAAGCAGGCTAATTAGGTCCGTCAGGGGTTTATTGATAAGCAGAAGGTCTTCAGCAGCCTGCGTGTCCCCTCCTGTGCCAGATTTCTGTGCCTTAATAAGATGAGAAAAAAAAATAAAAAGCAGCCTTGGTGACTGTTGTGTTATGAGAAACAAATTAGGTCCATTAGGTGGTCAAAGTTTGAATGGAAGTTTGAAGGAGACTTGTGCACTCTTTTCTAGTTAAGTATTCCTGGGCTCCCAACGAGCAGTTACGCTCGCTGTGCCTGTAACAATAAGCACAAAGCAAAAGGGACTCATGCTGCCATGCCCATTCTGCACAGGCTGAAAATACTGACCCACATGACATTTCTTCAGCAAAATATTATAAACTGTATACGCAAAAGATATCTCTACAGCCATAAATGTTTTGTGTATTTGTATTCTCTTTCAACATGATATGCCTATTTTTAATGTTAAAGTTCAACTATTTCTTTTTCTTTATCAGGAACACTTCTAAGTGCAACTCAAAACAAAATAATCAAAGTGACTGAAAAGTTAGGATTCTCAGCAATAATGTCAAATTTTGCCCTTCTGACTCACTTTGTATCCTGAAATATTCAGAATATATGATAATAATTTATTTTAAAATTAGGAATAATAAAATCCTTAATGGTCTCTGATATGATCTGTTACTACTTGTAATTCTGACCATAGTCTTTCCCCCTCATCAAAACACACTGCCATCTTAGGCAAAGCTATTTATGACCCATCCCTGCCCCAGGATACCAGAAAGGTCTACTTGCAAGATTTTTCATTTAACTTCATTATCTGGAAGCAGCTTTGGACCCTATACAGTCTAGCTGCTAGAGGAAAATGTAAACATTTTGTCTAAAGAACACATTTAAAAACCATTTTGTATTGTGTTTCACTGAAAGCTCAATCCTAAAACCATCATCCCAGTGTAATACTTGAGGATTTTCGTTTGGTTAAGTGAACACAGGAGCACGTCCCCTGAGTCAAGAGACACTACTGCTGAAGCTCTGCTGTTGATATTGATGAGTTTGATAATGCCTTTCTTCTGGAAAGAATTTTGAAATAAGAGATCTGAAGAGCTGTCTATCCAGGTAATAAGACACATCGGTATGTCCCTCACTGAGACTCGCCACAATGACCTGGAATGCTGAGGTCCAAGAAGGGCAAAAAAGACAGTGCAGAGAAGACAAAAAGAAATAATGGAGTGTTTCTATTAATCAAGAAACAGAAGCAAGGCACCTTCACTACAGCAAAATTTACAACACTGTTTTCTGGTTAGTGCTTGGATGAGAAGAAAGACATCCTCCATCAGTGGTATTTGACTACTTTCTTTAACTTTTATATCCTTAGTGTCTTTGGAAAGAGAATGAACAATATCACTAAAGTAATCATACTTTACATATGTATATGAAGGATACACACTACACCATGCTTAAACCTACATTAAGTCACTAAATTGCATCCACTTCTCAAATAAAAATTGCAAATTACGTTCAGCTACTGTGGATCACCTGTGGAACATGACATGATGAAACTGTTCCAAAACAGATATGCAAATTAATCTGAACGTTTGTACCAAACACAAGTATTTGGACCATAGAGAGCAAACTCTTGAATGAAGCTGGATACAGTTTCAGCACATTCAGCATAAAGTACTGGAGTGCAAAGGAAAAGTGGTGTCATGTTTTGCCTATGCAGCTGGATAAGGTTATCACTTCATATATAAAAAACTTACGTAAAAGATTCAACTGGAAGTAGTACCATCTGTAAAAGACAACTTAAGCCTCAAAAATGGATAATATGAGAAAATTTCATTCTCTATTTCAAGTTGTTTTAGAAGGTATCTTATCCAGAAGTTCCCTACAAAAACAGTCCAAGAATATTTGTTATCACTGCAGTGATGCATTTAGTGACACGTGGAGAGTGGAATATTATGTAGATGCGCGGTAAATACTAGTCACCAACTTATGGCCATCATTAATAGGGCATGTCTACTGAGGTAGCTGTAGAACCCCCACAGGCCTTGTGATGGGTATTGTCAAGACAAGTATGCCAAGGCAAGTAACACCACCGTAAAATTAGTTTTATGGGGGTAGAGGGCAGAGCTATGCTTCAAAACTCAGGTTTCCAGCTGCCTCTTTTTACCCATTGGCCTTCCAGAGCAAAGCAGATTACTTTGACTAGAGATGGACAAAACTGGAGCTGGAGTTTGCGTGCATCAATCAGCTAACGTATTCATGTAAAGCCAGAATAGAATTTGGCTTTGAATGTATAGATTTAATTTTGTATCTAAATAAAAATCATCAGTTTCACTAATATTACCAATCCATGTGCAAGATCCTCTCTCTTTATGTGTCCTCCAGTGTAATTGGCCTCACCACTGCTGCATGGAGCATAAGTACAAAATTTAGCTCCCTGTGATTACGTGGAGCGCTGCCAACAATATGACAATCAGCAACTAGCCTACAAAATTTGAAATGCATTACAGAACCTGCTATTAGAGGCCTCGAAAAAGACAAGGCGTTGTACCATCAGTTCTAAATTAAGTTTCTTCCAAAAACAAAAAACCAACACCTCTCAGTGAAATATCTGATTGATAATACGATTGATTACATAAATCTGTGCAGAAAAAAAAATATAAAAAGCTCAATTGTCAACACCCACTTCATAAATTAAACCTTCTTAAACAAAAACAAAACAAACAACCCAACAGAGGGGGACCTTTTCAGAATAAAGAAGCCATGTCCCGAAAATCAATACAAACTCACTGCAATCTTTTGAATCTCTGTCCTCCAGATATATTGTATCTAACAGGCTTCTCTGTTTTCCAGTGAATAATCCCAAGAACATAAAAACCCTAACATGAAGAGTAAGTGGTGGTGTTTGCAGCCTAAATACAGAAGTTACTAACTTAGAAATTTGGCAGACCAGCTAAAAACAAAGCAAATATTGCTAGCTTAATGTCATGTCATGTCTAAAAAAAGACAAAAACAAAACAAGAAAAAGCATTTAACTGCATTATGTGCAATTTCTTTGCATAGCATCTTTTTGTGCTCCATTTTTGAGGTCAAAGTCCTCAAGACTGCAAGAGGAAGTCCTACCCATGTCATGATTTGCAGTGGTTCAAACAGAAACTTGGAAGACAAACTGATCAGCATAAGAGAGGAAATACTTTTGTCAGTGCACATGCAGAGGTTACATATATTTTTCAATCACATGTGATTTATAATAAAAAAAATACTGTTTTTTATGGTGCAATCTTTTTATTTTAAAACGAATGGAGGAAAAATGCTTTGAACTATCATTAGGCAAATATTAAATTAAGCTATTTATGGAGTACAGAAACAAAAGAGTCAGCTAGGATCTGTGTTTCCAGCATATAGCGAGGCTAGTATGGATAGTCTAGCCAAGTAACTACATGAAACAGTGATCTGCAGTTGAATATGCACGCTCTTCTCTTTCCACCAAACTAAAAATTCAATAAAATCAGAAAAGTGGGAATTCATTATTAGGATAACAGGAAGTTATTAAAAAAATTGTTGAAGATGGCGATGACCTCAGGAAATAAATTTCGTACCTGTAAAGTCTGGCGCACAATGTTTGCTGTGTACATCAGCATACAGTGCAAAATGTCAAGCAAGGACAGCAGCAGTGCATTGGCTGTCTTCATGCTGCTTTTATCATCTGCCTCCAAGTACAGAGCCACAGTTTCTATTAGGAGATTACAGATGTGATGAGCCAGTCCTAGATAGAAAGTGAAACACACACACACAAAAAAAAAGACTATCAGGAAAAGAACAATGTGGAAGGTAGCCCAGTTAAAAATAACAGATTAGCATAAAACCAAATTTCACATCATTATGAATATTTATTAAATCTCCTCTTTTCTTCATTAACATAATCACCTCCTCTTCTGTTTGGAGCAGCTCATAAAGAGACCTAAACTGATACAATCAAATTTGCTAACTGCATGGAAAATTATGTAATGTTCATTAAAGACATATTTTGAACCTTAAACTTTTCTGTAGCGTGCTGGCACACAAGTCTCCTTCACAAGACTCCTGGTCACAAGAATTAAGCAATTTCTCCAGGCTGTTACAAACACATCAAGACCAGAGTCTAATGTTTTCTTTCTTAATTGGTCTGCCAATTACAACCTGCCCCATATGCTTTAATTGTAGAATTGAACAGTGTTGTGCTTGACATAAAATATATTCAGAAGAGTGTTATAAATGAAATACTGAATACTGTACCATAAGTGCTATTAAGATTTGTTTGACTAGTGGTAGTAAATTTTCCTGAATATACCTTCTTGTCTTGAAGCTTTTTCTTTTCAGCTTCTTTGGAATTTAACAACATCTGCTCCTGTAGCTTGCTTAACTCACAAATCAATTCACATATCAGAAAAAATATGATCCATTTCAAGGCAATACCAATTCAATTCAAAATCTTTAATTTCAAATACAAAGTGGCAGACTTCATTATATTTGATCTTAATCTTTCTCTTTCGAAGTTTCATGAAGAATGAAAGATACTTTGTTCCTCACCAAGAACATAATTATGTTTGTAAACAATCTTCTTTTAAACTGTCAATTAGTCACCCCTTGAACTGGGTGTACACATGTAGTAACACTGTAGTATGTTAGTATATCAGCTTCTAGTCCTCATGACTGTCAAATATGACTAAAGTATTTCACTGATTTTACCGAAGTAAAAAGACTCTTTTTATAAGTTCTCCTTTAAAAAGTAATTGTATATATTTTTACAAACATCAGTACAAGATTGAAGTGAGACATTGTAGAATACGGTATGTAATTACACCATTCAGCTTTTGAGAGTAGTCAAATCTGTGGGGTGTTGAACTATTTTTGCTTTGAAAGCTGCCCCATCAATTAACTAACTGTCCATGAAGTACTTTCCTCTCCTATTCATCATCCTTAATACTTTCCTCAGGAAATTAAATACAAAAACATGGATTTAGAATACCGTTATGGGTCAGGATTATTAAGACTTGCACTCTTATTATATCTCACATCTTTTTGTGCTTTCTATGATTACTAGCGTTATTCTTCCACAAAAGTTTGATTGATGGACTACAGCTCAGGCTAAGCTTTGAATTTCCTGGGGTTTTGTCTGCATAAACCAAACTCTCAAAATTATATCAGGCTAATCTCACATATTTAATTTCCTCCTTTTTTTAAAGTACAGTTTCTGCTGCAGTTCTGAACATTTCATACAAAAATGAGATAGCACACAGAGACATATTTAAGCATGTTACCAATACCCACCAAGAAGAAAAAAAAAACCAAACATAATTGTATGTCTACCCATTACAAAACTTGTGGTTATTCTGTGCCTTTTTTCACAAGGCTAAATTAGAATAAACCTAAGTAAACAGTCCAGTAAGAGTTGGTCCCTATCAAAGTAAGGTCTGCAAAATTGCCTGCAAGGATATGTCCAAGTACACTCTGTTTTTCCCTGTCTATGACCACAAAACCCACAGCCACATCAAAATGAATGAGTCACTCCTATTATTTCTAGATGGCTTACACATAACCCTTAAGATAGCGACTTGGACATTAACGCTGAGAAGGCCACTTTCAACTGAAGGCATTGTATGGGTCATCATCAAAAATTTTTTAGGCAGTAGTCCCCTCTGCATTTATAGCACTAAGTAGGGAATGACTAGTAGTGAATGAAACAATAGGATACAGGACTCCGATCTGCAATCCTTTCCCTTTCAATTTTGGAGGAGGACTCCCCTGACTGTACCAGCCTGAGTCTCACAGCTGCCTCACTCCTGCTGTTTGGTGAATGGGGAGGTGAACCGAACGCTGGACCTTCTCTCCAGCCGTTGAGACATGAATAATGTAGTCACCTAGATCCTATGCTCTTGAAGTATTTACATCCTAAGGGTAGTCACATTTACTTAGTTAACAAAGGTATCAGGATTAGTGGATTTTATATAGGTAGACACATGGTCACACGGAGTTATAGGTACAAAGATATGCATGCTAAATTTGGAAATTTTGGGGGAAAAACCCCTTTTCCTGGACTTAAAATACCTTTGGAAAATTTAACACATCAAAACTTTATAACAAAGACATCTAAAATAAAACACTGGTGCAAAATGTTCCCTAACACATTGCATGATTCATACAGAAACCTGATAAACATTTGGTTCCGCAGATAAAAAAATAAAACAGACTGACCTCTTGCCAAGTAAATAAAATTTCAGACATGCTCTTTAAAATACTTTATTGCGTCACAACAAAATGAAAATTGGAGGCCACAATTGTAGACATGTAAATATACTCCTTGCTTACAGCACAAGAGAAAATCCACATTCTCTGCCCTCAGAAGAGAAAGTTGGGAAGCTGGTATAATTTACAGTGACCATGACAAAATTCAATAGAAATTTAACGGCCTTGGCCCTTGGCACTCCAATCAATTTACTCAAAAGATAACTATAATGTTCAAGGCCGATATGTCTCAGCATTCCAAAAATTGAATCCCACAAAAGATAGTCTGAAAATAAGAGGATGCAATTCTAAAAAAGGAAACTGTATTCATAATTCAGTAAATCATAATATAAAAATTGCATCTGGATGTCTATAGTTTCAGAAGATACACTGAAGATTTTCTGCCAGATTTTACAAGTGATTCAAGAACAACATGCTTCTTAATTTCCAAAAATGCCTAAACCAATATTTATCTTTAAAAATTTCAGACAAAATATTTCTGAGACTTACTTAACAGATAAAGTTTCTTAAGCAGTAATTCTCAACTGTTCATTAGAAAATAAAATAGGCTCTGATTAAAAGGTACACCCTATGCACTCCTGAACTTTGGATGTGGTGGATCTGAATCTGAATTTTGTATCATAGTGGAGAACTAAACCCAATTAATTTGAGGAAGATTGTTCCACTGAGAAGAGCTACATATTTTTAACCATTCTGGTGCTTCCAAGTATGTTAGTAACAGTCCGCTTTGTCAAGAGAAAAGTGTTAGCGACAGCTTACGTGGGTTAACTTCATGCATCATAATTTCTTTCAGCTGGCCATTTTCTATCAAAAGGGATTTTTTTTGGTTACTCTACAACTTTGCAAATTTCAGCAAACAATTAAAATATATGACATCACAACATTTATAGCCATCGTTACAGTTTAGATTTACTACAATACTTCATAGTGCACTAGTCATGCCTTATATTTATTTGTAAAAGGAGAATCTTCAAATCATTAAGTCTCAGTGCAGCTCTCTGCTATTCAAATTTTGCAGAAAAATAAGGCAAAACTTGGATTTTGTATTAGAATTATACACAGAATTATGTTTATAAACTAATATAACTGGAATTAAAGAATGAACCTGTTCTAATTGCAGTCCAAGATTCATAATATGTATTAAAAGGACTGCATCCAAAATTCCTAGCCACAGTTTTATAGCATTTGACAAATGTAGTGCTCACAGCAGAGTGTTTCTCCTGCCCAGAGACCCCTGCAATGAACTGAACACGTCGCTAATAGTGCTTTATGAATGTGGACTGTGATGACTATGCTTGTGTTTTACAAATCTTTTCAAAAGATAAAAGGAGTCTTTTGGCCCATGATACAGCTAATCGGACAGAATGTGCCGTGATACCTTCTGGAATGAAAGCTGCGAGAAGATATTTTATTCTCACCTATTAGCAAGATGGATAAAGGAAAAGAAATCTTCGCTTCCAAATCATCCGAAACATCAAAGGACAGCCTAGGAAGCAATCTTCTAGGCAATCCTTTCATGCCTACAAGCAATTAGAGCATTCAACAAACCTGTCTGCTTCCAGCCGAAGCAAATGTTAGAGCAGGTGCACTTCCTCCGAACAATGCCACCACACAGCCAAGCAGGCAGCAACAAAACCCTCAGCCCTGCAAAAAGGTTCCTTTCTTTGTTCCTTTCTACGCGGTGCTCTCTGGAGAGCTGTTTTTCCCATTTGTATCACACCTACGCAACTGACTCCCCAGGGATATTACCAAATATATATTCACTAGACTTTTCTTCCTTCTTTTACTTACAGAGTGGACCTGCTTGGCTTTTTTGATGTTTTTCTTTTAAAAATGACTCACAATAATAACATATTGGGAACCAGAAATGATACCGCCAGACTAACGAGAAAACATATTTCATACATACTTTAATGTTAAAACTCAAAAATATTGCTAAGAAACAACACAGGACTGTAGTCTGATAGATTCTTTCACACAGGAATTAGCTCCTCAGTACTCGAGCACTTAAGATAAGCCATCATGTCATAAAGTTTCTTCATAAAACCTTATTTACCTACATAAACCTGGGATTTAATTTGCATTCTTTACATGACAGTCTTACTACTCAAGGTTTCCTCTTCTGACCAACTGAAAATAGGCAACATAAAGCAAATTGTATCTTTAGGGTCACGGCATTTTTAAAAGAGGGTCGTTGCTTTATTGTTTATTATTTGTTACTGTTGATGTTTTAGGAACTATTTGGGTTAGTACTATCATATTATTGAGGGAAGAATAAACTAGGATAGAAAATTAGATCACCACTGATTTCAAGACGGGATGAGTTATGAATGTCAGATCAAGTGGAAAGAAAACGATATGGCTGTTGAACATATCAATTTCATGACTGCTGCCCTGAAAAAATAATTTTTTCTTCTGATCTTAAGAAAGAATAGCATCTAAAGAAGAAAATTTTTCACATATTGGATAGTCTATTCCTAGTACTGGGACAATGACTAGACATTTTGTGACTGAATAAAGAATCACTAGGTTTGAGGAACAAAAACCTCATTTGAATTTGTCACACTGCAGTGGTCAAGGCTGTCCAGAGCTTCCCTTTGGGGGAAGAGTCTGTGGCTCAGCTTGTCCTACACACATGGCAGGTGGGGGGCACGAACTGATGGGACCAGCGCAGGTAGTCCTGCCCTCACGCGCAGAGAAATGGATGCGGTAAGGATTATGACAACCAGGGAAGAAAAGTAAGTTATTTTTACTACAACTGGCTTGAAAGTAGACTGGGAAGTATTATGTTATCTTGAGCGTGAATGCCTAAGAGGAATACAGACTTGATATTCTCAGTGGCAAGACTGTTCTGCTTTGACTCAGTCACAGTACGACATAGCTCTGCTTCACTTTCTCAGGACTGGCAAAGCTTAGCGGTTATTGTTAGAAGGAAGTTTATAGGTGCCATCTTTCATTTGTGAAGAAAGAGCACAGAACTGATGACTCCCCAGGGAACCATGTCAAACTCTTCTCTGCCAAACAGAATCCTGCCAACGCAGGAAGTTACTTTCTTCTAAACTTTAATCTATGGAGCAGATACATAGGTGATCAAACCAACAGGTGTATAGGACAGCCAACTAAAAGGTAGAAAACCAAGTGGATTCTCTCGTAAAAAAAAGTATCTGAGTGTAATAAAAGATAATAAAAATGCAACTTGAACAATTTAGGAATAATAAAATCATGTACTGTTGAATATGCTTGACTGGTCAATACCAAAATAGTAAAATGTAACAAATTATACCAACTAGGCTAGACTGTGGTGGTTCTGTATGAAGAGATGTGGCTAGTATGACATACACAGAAAAGGAATATTTCTGAAAGTATAAGCACCAATCCCTTGGGAGTTCCTGATTTGCTGCTGCTTTTGAAAATGGCGGGGGGGGGGGGGGGGAAAGTTTCCCACCTTAGAATGTTGTTAGGGTTTCTGTGACAAAATTTCAATTGAATTCAAGTTTTTGTGTCAGATTAACTCAACCATTAATGCAGAAAAGATATCCAAGCTGTTTGAAACTAAGCTCACCTCACATGTAGGTACATAGCATCAAAATTTTGAAGGCAGGGGATTTTGTTCCAGACAAGATTTACTGTGATGGTCCTCATTCCTGGGAGTATAACTCATTGAATATGAACACAAATTTGTTCAACTGGGATAGAATGAAGGATCAGAACTTTCTTCCAAAAATAATTATAAGAACATCCAAATGCTTTCTAGTTCTATCAGAAAAAAAAAATAAATCCAGAATTTATATGAGTGAATACTACATAACCATGGAGGGTAATGATCTTCAGGAGATCTATTCACAGTGTTGATAAGACATTAACAGTGTCTCATTTCAGCAGTCAGGTTTGATTTGTTTGGATACCATGCCACTGGCACCACAGTCTCTAGAAATTTTATCTGCTTCTTATGTTCTGTAAGTAGCTAAGAATAATTGGACATTTGCTATAAAAGATAAGTGAAAAACATAGCAGAAAGGTAGGCTCCACTCAAGATGTACACACAAACTTTAAATGCTCTAAAGGTGGCTCATGGGACTGGCCATAAAAGAAACATTTATTTTTAAATTATTTATTCAAACTAAACTTTTGCTCTCCAAAGATGAAATTTAGTACCCAGCAGAGTCAGAAGATTTGCTGCCGGTTCTGTCACTAATGCATATGTTACCTACATCACAAAAAGGCTGCTTTTTTGTTAATCAAGGAACATAAGGCCCTTGATGCATGTAAAATCAAGTGCTGTCATCCCAAGAGGTAACCGACAATACAGCACAGTGCAATGCTAAGGCTGCCTGACACACGTTCGTTTTGTAAACAGCTTTGTTGATGGCAAACACTAGTTCTTCCCAATTGTTTGCTAGTGATCAATTGTTGGAGGTTATTACCCCTACAATTGTGTGGGAGTGTGTGTGTGTGTGTGTGCGTGAGAGATAGAGAGAGAGAGGCTTATAGTACTCCTCAGTCTCCCATGGCAAGGCGCGCTAGTCTGCTTTAAACTGTTCGAACGGGCAGCCTGCATTAACCCATCTGATTTTGCTTGAAGCAGATTAACACACTCAAATGACCCCTCTCACTGGAAGACCTGGGGAGGGACAGAGGTGGAGATACTTAACAGAGTATACATTTCAAATATTTCTGTCCCCAATTGTGCATATATTCAACACCTAACTTGCATTCTTTTCGTATGGATGTAAGCATTTTTGTTCATACAGTCTTTCAATAAGTCTGTTGTGCAGTACTTGCAAGCACATCCTTCCATCACAAAAAAAAAATAATTAAATAAACCAAGACTGTAATAAGATTGTAATCATTGTCTGGATCGACCGTTATTGCTCTTAAGTAAACTTTATAGTAGCTTTTCAGCTAGATATTTTTCCCCATGTGTCAGAGAGACATTAGAGATGGTAGTCCATTTTATAAAGCACAGTAATTCTACAGCTTGCTATATACTTCAAGTCAGATCCTGATACACCCTATTTCACCCCTTGCAGAGTGTCAACTAAAATAAAATCTCTTGGTTTTGTCAGACAGAAGTTAGATGATGCTTAGGAGATTTTCCAAACAGCAGGTTTTAATGATCTGCATGAGGAACAACAACAATAGGACACCTTATGCTCTGAGAGGCAACAGTCTTTAAAACCTCCTTTAAAACTAGCCTGAGATATTAGTGGTTGTTGCTTCACAGCTACATGGAAAAACTTCTGCTTACATGTTGGGAATAGATATATAGTGTATGCTTTTTAGAAAAACAAAGGCTGCATGAAGTCCTCAAATTAATGGCAAAAACTAGGCAAGAACCTCTTCATTAGATTAAAATCTGTTATTTTTGTTATATTAGGAATTCTTTGCATTCAGCAAGATTCAGAGTCAGTAAAGATCCAAGAAAGACTTTTGACTTACTGCTCAGAAAGATCAAGCCTGCAACAATTACCACGTGATAAAATACAGGGGGAATTTATATCCTGGGCTAAATTTAGAACTAGAAATTCTTCTAAAGAGATTGCTATTTTAATAATAGACTTCCTGTCACACAAGATTAAACCCTGTTTATCTACTTCAAATATCTTAACATGCTTCTGCTTTGGCATCAACTTTCCCTTCTACCAAAATCCTTGAGAGACCACATTCAAACTTTGAGAGCTGCCTTTTTGACAAAACCTGTACAGACCAGATATGAACAGCCTCAGAATGTAGATACGGCCCTAAACTGTAGTCGCAAATTGACAGCATTCAACAGCTTTGAACGACATTACCAGTGCTAATTGCTCTAGCTAGGCCTTCAAGAGTCCCTGGACTGAGAGTGATAAGGACCAATGAACCTTGGCTTCAGAAAATTCTCTGAAGTTTTCAAACAGTTTTAAATTGCAGAAATAAAACACAGCTGACTGCTGTTGCCACATATATTCAGCAAAGAATAAGGGTAAAAACTCTATACATTTCCCTACTGAAAAGTCATACTCTGTAAGAAAAGATTATTTAATATTTATTCCTACTCATCTTGGTCTATTTACATCAGTCTTCCATAGGATGAAAACTTACAGAGTACAAATATTTGCATTTTCAAGTGATCGTCTTTTACAATTGTTACAACTAGACCAAAGCATAAAACCAAAGGCTACAGTATCCACTAAGTGGAATTTGCTGCTGTTCATTACAACTAGACTGAATCTATGCCACAGTTTCCTGTAACATCCTGGGTTATTCATCAATTAAGTTTACAACAGAAATGAAAGCTGACAACTAGTCATTGCAACTGTCCAAGGCGGCCTCGGTGTATTTGCACTTACACGATCAAAGGGCTTAAACAGAGGTCAGGATGTTACATGATAGTAAAGCTGGTTTTGCAGCTATGACCAAATTAAATTCTGTAGCCTTAAACCTACTCTTCTAGGCCAACTGCTTTCTGAATAAAGTGTTAGGATAACTTTGACCAGCAGACTCTCTTTCTAATTTGCTATCATCTGGCCACATCAATAATGCCACATCTGATTAAATCTCTAAAATCTAACCACAGACTTTTCACCTCAGATGTTATTATCCTTCTTATTAGAGTGGCTTAGGCATATATCTCATTTTGTTTGCATGGATGCTTGTTCTAGTGTGACCTATCCATGATTTTCAACTCTACCACCAGGATCTGTGAGCTAGAACCCATCACGATGTGATCACGCTGTCACCTCAGGCTGTACCAAAAATGCCTCAACCTAATACTCATCATTAGTACAGCCTAGACCAACAGAGCCTTCATTTGCTGTCAGCACAGTTACTTGACCCCAACTATCTTGTCTTCAAACGACTGTGCCAGTTAAGACAGCTGGTGTTACAGCTCAGCTTATTTAATCAAGATGCAGTCCTGGCTCTGAAAGAACTGTAAACCCTTTGTGTGTTTGAATACTGTGTTCCACACCTTGTCTCCCCTGTCTCAACAGAACGCACATAATAGGAGCGTGGGTCTACACTGGCTTCTGATTCTCCCCCTATCCCACCAGGGCAGGGGAAGTAAGCAAGCGGCTGTATTGTGCTTAGTTGCCACCTGGGGTTAAACCATGACAGCACCTTTTCCTTTTCCTCTACCGTGTCTGCTCTGCTGGGCATAGGTGTTTATTAGGCATTAATGAACTACAGGGTCCCAGTAACTTTACCAACTTGCTCCAACACAGGGAGCCTCCACCATCCTGTCCCAGGGTGTGCTTCGTGTCACTTCTTATGTGACTTGGACATTACCACTGTGCACCTACATTTTTCCTCCAGCCTGCTTATGCCCAGACCACTGATTCTAGAAAGGAAATTCAAGCAAAGAAATTAAGTTCAATCTTTTTGTTTGATAAGATATGCAACAGGGGTGAAGGGAAAGGGGGAGCTTGCAATGAAAGGCTCATGTTCCTTTGTTCCTCCTCCATGTTATCTCAAGTGAAGAGACAAACGTCAAGGATGATAAAATTTAACAGTAGCTTGAAACAATGAAGTCATATCCCCAGCATTTTCTAAAATAATATGCTCTGCAACAGATTCAACACAGGTCACTGCTTCCATCTATGATACAGAATTGCAATAGATATCCTACAGAATGATGGCATATTTGATAAGGCCTCTCTATGTGAAGAAACACTTTTTCTGGTTCAGGAAGAAAGCTAGTACGTCAAATGGCTTTAGGGATGCTCAATGAGTTTCAGTACAGGAGCACCCACTTTTCCAGATAGAACCAGCATGCAGTTGCTGCCTGTAAAGAGCTGAGATCTGCTCAAAATTTTGGCCCTGCTCTGTTTGAACTAGGCTTGTCCTTTGCCTTTGCTCATCAACATTTTTAGAAAGACTAGGATCAATGAAGATTGTGCTTTAAGGGAGAGGGACTTTGCAAGTAGGCTACAAAAAGTGAAGTCTGGATCTAGGCCAAGTAAAAGCAGCTCTGATGGGAAGACAGGGGGAATCAAGATCTGTGAAACTGGACTGACAACTAATTATGCAAGAACTGGACAGAAGCTGCAAGAAGTAGACACCAAAAATAAGATGCATGCAATTAAGTTTTCAAGACAAGTAATTTAATGACAAGTAGAGATCAAACAATTTGCACAACTTGGCCAGCCAGAACACTGCACTGAACTAGGCTAGTGGGCTAGAAGTTGGCCTGGGAGACTGGCATCACAGGCAGCAGCAGCACTGGCCAGCTTGATGGAACTGAATTAGCAAGTTATTGCCAAGAGTGGTCATTCACTGCCTTACAGATGTGTTACTGCTGCTGGTTACAAGTATGACCGTATGCACACCTTTCACGAATGCAGGTTTTCTTGCAGGGGCTGACAGAGCCCCCAGTTGGTTCTTGCACTCAGTCCAGACCGAGTATCTCTGTATTCAGACTGATCCCATAATGCATAGACTCAGTCTGAGCAATTGCCTGACCTGTAGCCTGGGTAGGCAAAATCTTGTAACCAATGCTGTTCTTTCCATATCTTCTGCCAAAAACCTTAAACTTGCCTTGATAATCTGTTCCTTTGGGTATTATATCTGCCTTTTACTTACCTTGCTTATGACTTTTCCTCACAGTATAGATAAAATACTGCTGCTAAATTCATCTTCTTGTGTTGCTGTTTGAACCACATGCCCCCTGAACTCAACAACATTCAATGTAATTTCTGAAGAAAATTAATAGTAAGTAACAGTTTGAGCATGTTTTTCTTGTAAGATAAATAATGGCATAAACCTACACTTCACATCAGTCTGGATTGGGTGGTGGGATCAAAATACACAGTATCTGTGTTTGAGAAGGACACAGTTTATTCACCAAAAATGTGTATTGGAAAGACTGTTGAGCCATCATGGATAATTTTACTGTTTTTTCAATCTTTATATAATACATATAGTAGCAGTAGTTCTGTTGTCTTACAGGGTAGTAAGTAATATTTCATGGGCGTATTGTTGGCTAAAGAGCTGTATGTCACAGTCTGGGCGCGTTAACTAGGAAATACAATCTTTTAAAAGTGTGAATAAATCCATTAACAACACTACCAGATTTTTGCCAAGTCTCCCAGGAATAGGGGTGAGAGGGTTTTGAGTAAGCAACCTGCAATATAATAAGCAAAGAAAGAATGGCCCTCGGGAAAGATAAAACAAGTTAAAACTAAATGGATGCAGGTGAACAAGAAGTTTCCACCCTGTTTTTCCTTATCTCTTCAAAAGGTGGGTGGTAATACNCTCCTAAAAGACAGAAAAGAGCTTTAGACTTTATGAAAAGGTATCCTATTTCTTCCCCTATTCATCTTAAAAATTCAAAGGGAAGCACATATCTTTTCCCCCACAAAAAAAGAAGGAACAGCTAGCTGATGCAATATCTTCTAACAATGTGGAGACAGCTATAGAAACCTTTAAATCCTATTTATGAAACAAAAAAACCCCAACGTTTATCAAGTTAGGGCCTCTTTAAATGAATAGTTACACTGATTTCCTTAAAACTCAGATCTGAACTCTACCATGTGCTTGAGCACAGGTCTGTGCTCACACACTTGTCATCATAACCCATTGCTACATAAATGTAATCCTGGTCCAATTAGAAGAAAGCTTAAGCTAAAATGAGACTTTTTTTTTTTAAAGGGTGTGATAGACAAGTTTGTACCATATCTATGAAATGTACTTTTTAAAAAAATCAAATGGTATCATCAGGTGATCATCTACATTTTTGTCAGAGCAGCTTAAATAACCACTGTCCCGCAGCTGGAGGTTTCAACTGCATATCCATCAGGTTCTCCCAACAGCTGACTTGCAAAAACTATGTGCAGATACATTGCTATAAAATTTAAATACTCATGGATACAAATATACACTTAATAAGTTACCATATCAAATCTACAAGGCATTGACCAAATGCTGTAGGAAAAACCTACTAGTTAAGGAGTGGTAACTTACTACCTTAGTAACTTTAACAAGAACACAAACACTCATCTGAATATATATTGCCTTAAGATGGTGGAAAATCCATGTGTAGACATGGATCTATGGTTTTAGACTTCAAAAGAAATTTACCTCTAGAAATGCATTCTTATATTTTTATATGCATTTCTTATTTAACTTAAATTGTTTGGAAAAACTAAGCTAAACAACATTATAAAATTAGATCCTATAGCAGAAGAAAACATCCAACCATAATGACTACATATAGATGTTGTATTTTAGCTAAAATTTCAAAAATATAAAAAGATTTAGATGGAAAAACACAAACATCACAGAAAAAAGTTTCAAGTAATATAGACTACTACTTTATATTTGTGTACAAATTTGGCCTTCCAAAAGGCTCTAAAATATAAGTAACTTCAGTTTCTCCATTTCTCCCGTTCTACTTTAAAAAGAAAATGATTTTAAAGTTTCATTGTCCACAAATAGTTTAAACAGATTATTTTGTGAGATGAAGACATTTGTTCAGTCCATAATTTTCCTGAAAATAACTTAGAAGAGGAAAATATCTGGCTGTCTGGGAGCTATGACAACTATTGAAAACATCTAAAACAAAACAAAAAACCCAAGCCATTCTTTAAACCAGTGAAAAACTTCAGATTTCATTTATCTGTCCACTACGTAGATCTGGTCCTGCCAAAACCGGTACTTGTTTTTAGCAATTAACAAAATGAACTTCTTTCAGTAGAATCAAGTAAGTGCATCTGGAGAAGACCATTACCCCATGACAGAGTAATGATTGATGTAGTTTAATTTTGTGTATAGTACTTTGTACCTTTGCAACTTTATGCTTACCTCAAATTGGCAGTGATACATTGCTTTCATACTGAGACTGTTCTAACAGCTGCAATAGAAAATATATGAAAGGTCTATATCCTATCCCATAGAAACTATTCAAACTGGGTGTCTCTTCAAATATATAGTTACATTTTTAATTTCATCCCTTAATATCATCTTTTAGCTTACTAATTACATTTGACAAGGCTATACAGGAATATCATCATAATTAGATTTTAATTTATTATCTGTAACAGCTTAAATAGTTTGTGTCATCAATAGTTAACTTTTAGCTAATAGGATAGCTACACTTTTACCTAGTTATTAATTTTCTCTCAAACTGAACAAATCCTCTAGTCCTAATATACGATTTGGGTTGCACTTAATGATAATAACTGCTTAGACTGCAGGAAAAGCAGCACCTAGAACAAATGCAAAATCAGCAATCTCCAGAGGGGAGAAAACCCTATCATTTTTATGGATAAGTGGGTGAAAAGGAGCATGAGACTTTGCAGATTCCTTCCTTTCTCCTAGTCCTGAGTTTGTCATCAAGAAACCTTCAGATACCTACAGCCTCAGATACAAAATCAATGCCTTACATTTAAACATAAAAATTTTGTTTTTCAAACAAGTTTTCTGATAATGTTTTCCAAACATTATCAGTGTAAGTGCTCAGCCAAAACCTTAAGTCTCAGTTTTGTCTACTAATTGGATAGGCATAAAAAAAAAAAAAGTCTGTTATGGTTGGCATATTAGAAATATAAAGAGAGTCAAAGTTGCTATATTTAATGAACTAACTTCCCACCACTAAACTAAGCTGATCAGTTATCAGATTTCTGCATAGGGCCTCTCAGACTAGAATATCATGGAATGAAAAGATTTTGAACATTTTTTGTTATTTCTCCTTTCTCTTCCATCAGTTATGGAAGATGCCAGACGATCTGCTTGACTGGCCACAGGAACAGTATTAGGAAGCCTACTCCAGCCACAGAAAAGGCCAGTCCTCTTTTACAGCACAGCACTAGTGAGACAAGATGTAACAACCTGTTGAGCCTTTATTAACTGATTTTATCCTTTGAAGTCTTAGCAAGCGTGCTGTGACATTTTGCGCCTTATGGGTACGGCTCTCAACAACAACAGGCTGGGTTCTACTTGAATGGCATAACTGTTTCTCACAGCAATTACCATTTCTATTTTCATCCTTTTCAGACGGCTGTATTGTTGAATATCACAGGATGACACAGGTTATTTTTTCCTCAAAGACTTCACTACTACCGTGATATTTTGACATGATTCCCACTTACCTTTTATGATACCAGACTTCTAAGTTTACCCATGTGATGTTATACACTTCCACCTGAGTGACTGGCATTTTGGGGCAGAAAAACATGTCTTAATACTGTTTAAAAAAATATTCTGAACTTCATAACATCATAGAAGAAACTTCTTCAGGCTCAACCACCACTGACTTCTCAGATAAGTTGTAACTCAAACGAACATAGTGGCACACAACTACTACCTTTAGATGTTCATAGAGACATGTCTGTGCTCAAGAGCTGCACTAACTGCTACAGTACTGGCAGGGAGCTGTGAAAGGCTTACGCCCCGCACGGCAGAGGCTGTAAGGTGTACACCTCCTAACCAAGGGACTTTCCCTGTCACATCCAAGTGATATAGAAGCAACATCTGCAACTACTCAGGATGATGCAAGTCTGTCTGCATTTATTTTCTGTCTTTTAAAACATTTTCTTTACGTTTATTTAACTGAGAACTTTTTGTCTCTAAACATTGCTTAAACACAGAAAAATTGTTTTTAGATGCTGATGTTGATTTCCCTAATTTATTCTGCCTGCCAAACTTTCCATCCAGAATCACAATATATTGCATATGAACTAAGTTTTATACATGCTTAGGGTGAGGTACAATAAGCAGGTATAAAGTACTGCCATGAAACAACATATTTTCTATCTTCAGTCACTGAAGAAATATTCCTATAATGTATCCTGTAAAAGTTTTGCAGAAAACTTCTGCCTCCTAGGAATAAATAGGGGCTACTAAGGAATGAGCAAATGGCTTCAGAACCAGTTTGAATGTCTGTCTGATTTCTTCACAGAATAAGTCTGTGGGTTTTGTATGGTTTGGTGGGTTTTTTCCTTGCTTTGTTTCGTTTTTTAAAGGGCATATTAGTTTAAGTAATGTATTTTATAGGATTTTATAACTACTGTCTTTCCCTTGCTAGCTAGTAGACTTCTGTATGACTAATCCATGGCCCTCTTATTGATCGCTGTCTTACAGTTGGTTAGTTTCTTCCATCTTGGAAGAAAATCCTGCAACTTTGAAGCCAGCTACTCCAACAACTCACTTGTATTCCTAAAATGAAAGTCCCATGCAATGTCACACTAACGCCTTCTCAGTGTTTTACAGTAGTTAAGACTACTGCTGCACAGGTGGGTGCGGCAAGGAGGAAGATCTGAGTTGCCAAGTCAGTGTGGTCTACTGTCTAATTTCATAAACACTAGCAATTTAGCAGGTGAGAGCGAGCTGCCTAGGAAGGTAGATGCTGCTCTTAAAAACTATGCTATGGGCAGCATAATCAAATGTCTTTTGGAGACTGAAGCTCAAATACTTTCACTGAGGAATTGAAAGGTACAAGAATTTCCTCCAAAGATTAAGATAAGTTAGAAACCTTTGCAGTTTATCTAAAAAGCCCAGAAATCATTGTGATTTACCTATCATTACGTTAAAGATCTGTGTACATAAAAGATTGATACATTACACACTTTTCCCCCTCCCCCTAAGAAAAAGGTTAAAGTTGGATGTTGATCTCATGAGTGCCAGTTTTTGGAAGAGACTTTAACAATACGACACACAAAGACATTTGAAATCTAATTAATCTCTTGACATTTGACTAAAAGTCAAAGCAGCAGACCACAAGCTGAATAAGGATACCTCACCCATGAACACTGATCTTTCTTTCATGAGGTGCAAATGAGTTATGATGATCTGACTACGAAGTTTATTGCAGATCTCTTCATTTTTAGTAACTGTCCCTGCTTTAAGCACCTACCATGCTTTCTTAATATGATATTGGACATAACTGCTGCAGCTGACATTCTACATTTCCACTAAAGGTCCCTCCTCAGGAACTTCATTTTTTACACAGACTGCTTGAAGTACACGTACTAATAGCTGTTGCATTTTTAAAGAACTTCTGGAAGACTAGTTTTATGGTTTTAAGTGTTAAACCCCATAATTTCACTTTTGTTTTAGTTCCTGAGATTCAACAGCATTAACACGTAAAGAATAAAAGTTTAGGATTTGCTGTACTATATAATGGAAACTGTTTTTAAACATCCAAACATCCCTGCTTCCACTGCTAGTGGTGGTTACTTCAGGACAGTAGCCAATCACAAGATCACAGCACTATGGTCTGGAAAAGGTCATTGAATTCAACATGACTGGATTGAACTTTATATATAGACATCATCTCCTTGTAAGGCCATCATTAAAAAAAAAATTATAAACCTTTTATGGAGTATAATGAGATTCCAAAAAAGCTCAAAATGTAAACTCATTTGTAAGTAATACTGCACTGCAAAGAAACCTTTCCTGAAGACAGAATACATTCTGAAAATAGTTGCTTATATAAATGTAATAAATTTGAGGCATTATCAGGAATAGCTGCAGACAGACTATCAGAAGTTACCCATTGCAGCCTATAAGGTTTATTTTCTAACAACCTGCTTTGTTCAGATCTTCAGAATGAAGATCCCAATGAAGCAGCTACAGCCTTTGAAATATATTTCTCTACACTCTAATATACTATGTCCAAACTCTTCCTATAAGAAAAATGCACACGATGTGACAGTTACAATGAAGAATTTCCTTGTCTTTGAACATAACCAGGGGACAAAGTTTGAAAGCACTACTAACTACAGACAATTAAGATGATTTAACATTTTCTGTTTTTAATTTGTGCAAACTGTCTGTAAAATAAACCAACCAATCCAGAAACATAACAAGAAACAAAGGTAACAAAAAAGATTGAATTGAAGGAAAAATAGAGCTTATATATCTGTGAGCTGTACCAGAATACTGTTTTACTACATTAAGTACTGTGATACACTTGGCTATTTATTAGTCATCACTTTCCACATAATTAAGCGGTCTTGCACACTAACACCACTCACTTATCAAGCAGCCAAACCTGTCTTTGTGGTTCATCTTATGCATAAATTTGTCATTATGTCAATGCTTGTCAACAGGTACAACATGGCTAATACAGACAATATGTCTTCTCAGTAGACTGCCCTAATGACTATAGAAACCGATGATCATATACTGTACTCCTACAACACCTGCTTAAGAGCTGATGATTCTACCATCTAGAACTCAGTGTTCATTTTATAGTTGACAAATGTCAATCTTTTTAGTATGACAAGTGCAAAGTAATATATAGCTGGCTCTTTAATGACCAGTAGAACTAACAATGCCCCATTTCCTACAGATTTGCATCCCATGTTCCTGCCTGCCTCCACAGTAATAAGTCACCATCCTTGTCACTGATGACTCCCTTTCCCTGTTTCCAAAACCTTGGCACTACTTCGTCCTATGTCACCCAGCTATAAGCATGTGTTGTAGTGGGAGTTGCTCCCATGCACTGACTGATCCTGTAGGATCATTACATAGGAACCCTCCTCAGCCATTGACCAACACACTGCTGAACTCAGTGGTTACAAACCTAAACCAGAAAACTGCAGATACCCTAAAAAGCAAACAGGAATTGAATACAGAAAAGACTAGGGGATATACTAATTAATAGATATTTACAGGCCTATTAGTAGACTTCAGGATAATATATAAGTTTTAAACTTTATAATTTAATTTAATAAATGCTAATAGAAATAGAATTCACAGATGAGAAAGTCTCACCTCCATCAGTAAGAACTATTATAATGCAGGATATAAACTCAGGCCAGTTAGCTCCACTTTGATAAAGTCATAACTTTATGATAAAAGAAGGAACACTGTTCAAGAATGATGCTCCTCTCACATTTACATTCTTTAGTTCTACTTGAAGATGAAATTACATCTTTTGGGTTTTTGCAACCTAATTTCTATAGGGATGGTCCAAGATAATAGGTTGCAAACTTAACGTTTTTAAAAATTTTGTACATTTTTAGGTATTAAAATTCCTTTCTTTCTGTAAATGTGTAAGCACTTTTTGTGCGTGTCATGTATCACACTATTCTGTTAGCTGTACATTTAATTGATAAGCCCAATACTATTGCCTTTTTCTAAGCTATAGCACTAACTTGGGTCTCTCTCCTCAGATATCGATTACTATAGAATTAATACATACTTTGTATAGTTGGACTTCTACGCTCTCTCAAGGTAACTTAAAATAGTCCAATGATTTCAAAAGATGGGGAAAGAGAGGAAAGAAAGAAACCAGCAGACAGAAACCAAGACAGATGGAAAGAGTGTAAGTCTCACATTTTTGAAAGACCATGCTAAAAACGATTAATATTGTCTTATGTTTTTAGCATCTCACCTTAACTATTCACAAGAGACCTATATTAATCCCAGTCTCCTTACTGAATTCCAGTCTCAGTAATTAAACTGAATCATACTACTCCCTTCTGATTATTAAATTGAAATTGTCATTAATGTTAACAGAACAAATGTTTAATAGCTGATAACACAAGTACAGGCCATTTTAAATTCCCTCTGTGACTTTAGCTGCATATGTTATTCTCCCTTTCACCTTTAAACATTACAAGTGGTTATCGTTACATGTCTGATGTATTGTCACACCAAAGGATACAGTTCAGGGGAGAGAGAAATTAATGCTAGGCAATCCACCCGGTACGCAGGTTGCTGAAATGCACAACCATATCATTGTTAGTAATATGAAATCACAGTAATAATAACGAAGCAGGTACCATCATGCAAGATTTCTCTGAGAAAGGGGAAAGCTCAACATGTAAACTGCAACCCACTTAAAAAAAATAAAAAATCTCCATCACCTAATATAACTCTCTTGAGCAGGAGAGAGTTCTGAAGGCTAACAGGCACAAAAGGAAACAGTGACAAGGGTCTCTGAATGATCTGTCTGCAAAAACACTGCATCTTGCCAGCTAAAGAAAAGCATATACAGGATATGAAAGAAATCCTCATTGCTAGCATCTGGACTCTTAGAAACAAAAAAAAAACTTGACAGGACTGACCCCGTAACCTGAGTTACTTATAATGTTGAGCAAGAATTTAGGGGGTTTAATTTCTAAAGCTCCATATATACATGAATTAATTATCATGCTGTAATGGGGAAATAAGGCAAACTGATGACCCATCATATTCTCTCTTCAGCCTTTTTTTTTTTTTTTTTAAGATAGTAGAATAGCTCATGAATGTTGAATGCCTTCATCAACAGCATGGACACAGAGTGTTAATAGGATTAAGTTTACAGATGACATTGAAATGAGGCAAGTTGTTGATGTGATGAAGGACTGAGCTAACATTCAGAAAGATCTCAAAAACTGGGCTGCCAGAAACCTCTTAAACGTTAACAAAGGCAAATACAAATTCTGCTCTTGGGAAGGAATAAATTAATGTAATAGTACAGGCAGAGGCTGGAAATACACACATCATGGGGTTCATGCTCTTCAACGTCTTGGTTGACCTCCTCTGGACTTGCTCCTGTCCATACATGTCTGTCTTATAGTTTGGAGCTAGAAGCTGGACACTGTACTCTAGATGAAATCTCATGAGTACCAAATAGAAGAGAACAATCACTTTCCTCAACCTTCTTTCTTATTGCAGCCCTCTTTTGCCTTTACTGTCTCACATTCAACTTTTCCATATGGACTCCAGGATCCTTTTCTACAAGAGGGAGCTTAGTTTCCATTTTACTAGATTGTGTTCTCCATCACAGAAAAATCATTCAAAAATGACAAGTTGAATATCAAAGATAGTGGCAGAGGAAGTTTAAGGTATTTTCCTGTAGTGAATACTATATATTTACAGTTGGTAACAAAAAGGATAAAAAGTCCTCCAGTTTGC
This sequence comes from Aramus guarauna, assembly GCA_013400195.1. NCBI lineage: Eukaryota > Metazoa > Chordata > Aves > Gruiformes > Aramidae > Aramus > Aramus guarauna. The sequence goes on from VXBL01002935.1 coordinate 60,878, forward strand.
ATGGAATAACTTTTGGTAGAGTCATAGAATTGTTTACATTGGAAAAGAACTTTAAGATCATCAAGTTCAACTGTTAACCTAGCACTGCCAAGTCCATCACCAAACCATGTCCCAAAGCACCACATCTACACGTCTTTTTAACACTTCCAGGGATGGTGACTCAACCACTCTCCAGAGCAGCCTCTTCCAAGGCTTGACAACCCCTTCAGTGAAAAAATTGTTCCTAATATCCAATCTAAACCTTCCCTGGTGCAACTTGAAGCCATTTCCTCTTGTCCTGTCGCTTGTTACTTGGGAGAAGAGACCAACACCCCCCCAGCTACAACCTCCTTTCAGGCAGCTGGAGAGAGCAAGAAGGTCTCCCCTCAACCTCCTTTTCTCCAGGCTTGTTTAAGCCCAGTTCCCTCAGCTGCTCCTCACAGGACTTGTACTCTAGACCCTTCAACAGCTTTGTTGCTGCTCTTTGGACACGCTCCAGCACCAGAATGTCTTTCTTGTAGTGAGGGGTCCAAAACTGAACACAGTGCTCGAGGTGCAGCCTCACCAGTGCCGAGTACAGGGGATGATCACTTCCCTCATCCTGCTGGCCACACTACTTCTGATACAAGCCAGGATGCTGTTGGCCTTCTTGTGGCCACCTGGGCACACTGCTGGCTCATATTCAGCCAGCTGTCAACCAACACACCCAGGTCTTTTTCTGACAGGAACCTTTCCAGTCACATTTCCCCAAACCTGCAGCATTGCATGGAGTTGTGACCCAAGTGCAGGACTCAGCACTGAACCTTGTTGAACCTCATAAAATTTGCCTCAGTCCATCAATCCAGCCTGCCCAGTTCCCTCTGTAGAGCCTTCCTACCCTCAAGCAGATCAACACTCCTGCCCAAGTTGGTGTTCTCTGCAAACTAACTGAGGGAGCACTCAATCCCCTCGTCCGGATCATTGATAAAGATATTAAATGGAATGGGCCCCAGTACCGAGCCCTGGGGAACACCACTTGTAACCAGCTGCCAGCTGGATTTAACTCCATTCACAACAATTCTTTAGGCCCAGCCATCCAGGTTTTTTTACCTAGCAAAAAGTATGCCTGTCCAAGCCATGAGCAGCCAGTTTCTGCAGGAGAATACTGTGAGAAATGGTGTCAAAGGCTCTAGTAAAGTCCAGGCAGACAACATCCACAGCCTCTCCCTCATCCACTACGGGCATTGCTTCATCACAGAAGGAGATCAGGTTAGTCAAGCAGGACCTGCCTTTCATAAACCCATGCTGACTGGCCCTGATTGCCTGGTTGTCCTGTACGTGCTGCATGAAGGCGCTCAAGATTATCTGCTCCATGACCTTCCCCAGCGCCGAGGTTAGACTGACAGGCCTGTAAGTTACCGGGATCCTCCTTTTCTCCTTTTTTCGTTCAAAGAAAATCTTACAGTCTACAATTACAAGATCAATACCTTCATAACATTCTTGCAAACCAAATTTTAGAAGTTCTTTATTTGACAATTAGGCCCTTAATCAATAAAGCACTGGCCAAAAATCCAGGTTTTCAGTACTCTGAAGATTAGCCAATGGGGAAAAGGGATGACAGAAGATGGGGACATTTTACTTGAGCTAAATTATTTTTGGCTGCTGTGCTGGTTTTCCTAGTCAGGATACTGAAGTTCAGTGAGCCCAAGTTAGTGTTATCCAATCAGTAATAGTCTGAAAATATTACTAGAGTCATTTATGACATAGGACAAGGAAAAGATAAAAGACTTTAATAATGTTTCTATGCCACTTCCTTAATTTCAAAAGTAGCATGATGGAATAGATGCATTTTATTTTTGGAACAGAGAAGTGAAAGAGCACTGATACACTACCAGCAGCATACAAAGTACGTGGGAGTTTGCTCTGTGAGACAATAAAGAGGAGATATTCAGGGAATGGATGCAGTTTTGCTATGTTGTTAAATAGTTTTGCACCCAATTTGCCACGCAGAAAGGCAGAGCATATTACTTTGAGTAAAGCATGCCAATTATGTGGTTACAGTGCTTGTGGGACTTGAGTTAACTTCTTTGCACATCATTGTGCAGTTTTAATAAGTTATCCTGTTGCAGGTCAGTGCTAGCTTAGGATTTTGCCTGACACAGAGCAGATGTGCTCAAAGACAGTAAAAGCAGCATATATATCTAAATGCCAAGAAACCCCAAGCAGTTCTCAGTGTCCTCACACCACTGACTTCAGAGTGGATCTGTTTGAAACAGAAGAGAGGAGCATGTTATTAGCTACAATGTCAAGTTCCAGTTTGTCTCTTGAATGATGGGATTGTCCATTCAATCCCTTCAGAGTAAAAAGGACCAGGAATTCAGCTTTCCCACTTTCTGGATGAATGCTTTACCTGCTAAGGTAATTAGAAAAATGAGGGCATGACCACTACTACCAATCTTGATGGAGTTTTAGGGCTGGTATGTGTTCTCATTTATCTTATTTTTTTAATTGCATATCTAAGGCAGATCCAATGTTTCAAATTTGCTCATCACTATCACTATTTATACTTAAACCATTAATCATACTATCTCTCATTGGGCTCCTTCTCTGATATGACAACTATAGAAAAACTACACTCTGATGAAGTTTCCCCCTCACACCCCACCCAATCTTTTTCTAGAGACTTTTAAACGGTTTTCTCTCATCTCTTGGCTTCACAAGAGACTTAGCTGTCTCTTCACTGTCTCTCTGCAAATTTCTTCCTTTTCCTTCTGGAGTATGCTATATACTGCTATGCCGGTAGTCTAAGCCTGATTTATTCTATACAAATAGTACAAACAGTAGTGTATATCTGTATTACTGGATGTCACTCACTTGTTAATGATAAACAAAAGTAATGCTATCAATGTGTGTATTTCTAAACAAATTTTTAAATTTATATAGATTTCCAACAGCAGAAACTTTCTCTTCATTTTGTAAACCAAAACCAATTTCTAAATTAAAGGAGTTTCAACAATAAAACATAGCAAAATGAAGACATGGAATGGTTTGTAGATTAAGATGTCATAGTGAGTTTAGGCTCCACCCTATTAGTCTACATCACTGGACTGGAATTGAAGCTAGTTTTTAAAGAGAGCAGAAATATTGTACAACTTATCCTTTCACAGGTTTGAGCAGTGAGAAGAGGAAGAACTTGCAGAGGTTCTGCCTGCCTGCACTCTGCACTGTTATGGTCAGAGCTCTAGCTCACTCCTTTCCAAAGCTGTTCTTCATGGGCATAATGTAACTTTCAGTCAGTAATTCTTTTGTAACCACATTTTCTTGGAGGAACAGCTTTCTAAAAGTTAAATTTATAATCAAATCAATAAGGGAGGTAGATGAACTGATGAAGAGTACCAGTCAGCTGCAACGCTATTATCTAACAACCACTATAGAATATAAATACATACAAATTTACAGTTTCACACAATGCCAGATATTACAACAGACTGGGAAACTTCTACAGTAAGGAGAATGACTAAAGATAGATACAACATACCTTCTTCAAAGAGCAACATCATGTTCGTGCTTTTATTAGCAACCACGTTATTCAGTAAGGCGATTACAGTTTGCATTGTATTCCCAAGGATACTGTTCTGGTGTTCCTGTAAAAAAAAAAAAAACAACAGCAGCAAAATAACCTAGTTTTTCTTTTGCAAGGTTAGAAAAAGACTATTCCCTTCCAAAAATGTAGTAATACAAAAGCAATACTCTCTCAATCCCTTAAAGTTCAACATTTAAAACACTGGAAAACCAGCCAAATATCTTAGCAGAGAATATCAGTTTCAGGGAGGCAACTCTAAAATCTTGGACCAAAACTAAAAAACTAGGTCTAAAATTTGGGGATTTTTTAGACATGGCATAGAGCTTTATCAGCCTAATTTCTGTATATTCAGAACCAGGAACGTTTCCCTTTGTATGGTATTTCTTTTATTAATAGTATTAATTTTACTCTTTTCAGTTTCAGCTTGAGAACCCACAGGAAGTCATAAAATTTATTTGTGGTTTTTGTTTGTATACTTTCATAAGTATAAAATTAAATTCACATGCACATTAAAGACCTATTTCTGTAACTATGTGCATCACTCATGATGCCTTTCTTATGCTTGATGATTGCTTCAGTGATTTTTCACAATTTTCTGAGACTATACTGATAAAAGGAATGTGTCAGGGTTTATAATGAAATTTATTTTCCTCTGTTGTAGTTAACACACTTGCACACTCAACCTGAGAAGGGTGGATAAGGCAGTGCAATCAAAATATTTATTTATTCACATTAGTGACAGTAATAACTCAGGTAATTTCCAAGAAGCCAAAACATGAGAAGCTTTTCCAAATCTGAATCTAGATATAAATATAAGCTTGAATACACTTCAAATCTTCCTAGAAGGTTCAGGAAATATTTTGTCTAATTTTTCAGATTCAAAGCCAAATAGAAACATACGTCCAAAGTGAAAATAACAACATTAAGACAAAGCTGTCATATTTCACATATTGTAGACTTTTCACATGCACCTAGATGACTTCCATACTTCCCCTTCCCATCAACCTCTCAACACTGATATCACTCAACTACGTCACTGCCACAAAATATGCCATCTCTTCTGATCCATCTCCTGTGTAACAGCAGGCCTTCGAAAACAGTTACGTTTTAAGTTGAACAAGACAAAAGATTATTGGTCTGAAGTTCGGTTAAATATTTCAGATGACAAAAAGTACTTCAGCCCTTGAATACAGTCAAAGGAACAGTCTCCCTGAAAGTTCCTTTAGGAGACAAGCACTGGTGGCCAAGAACAGTTTATTTTCTGTATCTCTTTGCTCAGGTATTTACGATCTTCTGTCTCAGATGTATGCTTGAAAACAACAGGAGTAATCTATCCTTCCTTGGGATAATCTTATGACCATCTAAATACCATAGCTGGTGCAGAATTAGGCTGCTTGACTGATAGCTAGCAGCAATCACAGAGAACACATTTTACTGTTCTTCTAAGAATTCACTTCAAGTTAACCTATGAATAGCATTCAAAATGATAGTTTATACGCCACTTTTTGGGTTGGGCCAGGACTAAGTCATCAGCACTACATTTAGGGTAAGTTACACTATCTGAATACCTGCCTGGAAATGTCATATAACTGGTTGCAAGAAGCTCTCAAGTGAGACACTCCTGATTTTTATTTCTTGACTAGTCTGATAAAATGCAGAATACTGTGAAATGCATCTTCAATGTCACTTCGGAAAGACCTCTGTTACAGTGGTATAAAGGGTCATGTTATGGAAAAAACAAAGGTTTTCCTTTAAACATTTAACTACTGAAGGAAAGAGTTCAGCAGGCAGAGGCTGACAGTTGCTTTGAGAGCATTTCTGTTCCTGCACTCAAAACCTAAAATTAAATGTTATTATTTCCTGTAAATACCATGAAATACGGTACTGTTTCCAGCTCTGGGATCCCCAGTTCAAAAAAGACATAGACCTGTTGGAGCGAGTCCAGAGGAGGACCACAAACACGATCGGTGCGCTGGAGCACCTCTCCTATGAGAACAGGCTGAGAGAGTTGAGGTTGTTCAGCCTGGAACAAGGGAGACCTTATAGCAGCCTTCCAGTAACTGAAGTGGGCCTGCAGGAAAGCTGGAGAGGGACTGTTTACGAGGGCATGTAGTGATAAGACAATGGGTAATGGTTTTAAACTGAAGGAGGGAAGATTTAGATTAGATATGAGGAAGAAATTCTTCACTATGAAGGTGGTGAGGCACTGGAACCAGTTGCCCAGAGAAGATGCAGATGCCTCCTCATTGGAATTGCTCAAGGCTAGGTTGGATGAGGCTTTAGGCAACCTGGTCTAGTGGACACCTGCCCGCGGCAGGGCGAGTTGGAGCTAGATGATCTTTAAGGTCTCTTTCAACCAAAACCATTCTATGATATACATAAGGCATGTAATACATTGACAGACAAAGAAATATAAAAACACACACAGCCTCCTATTCAACTTCAGGCTGTATGAATTTTCTGTTCATACTAGAGCACTTCAAGCTGGATCAAAAGAAGCAACAAGGAGGAGTGGCTCACAGCCTTTGAAGAACTGTAGTTTCCTACTAAATCCTAAAAAAAAAATAAAATAAATATATATATCCAAGAGCCCCAAAGTTCTATTTACTTTACATAGCACTTTGAGATGTCATTTATGATTTCTGCAAAGAGTACAATAAATACCTGTTCCTCTGAAAGTTTAAAACACAGCCTGATAAATTTAAAAGTAATGTTGCAAAGTATAAACACTACATTCTTCAAAAGACAAGGTAACCAATACAGAAAAAAGACATCATAAAGCCATGGTACTAAAAATAAATTTGAAGTTATTTCCTACAGATAGCTGAAGGGTAAGAAAAACAGTTTTTCAAAAGATCAACAGCGTGTTTATCTGGTAGTCTATCATCACAGTATCTTATTAATTCTCCTAAAGAACATTTAGAAAACAATACATTAAAAGGTAGGAATGAATATTTGTGTTATTGAAGATAATGAAACATACACTAAAAATATAAAATTAATAAAAGGAAAAAATTCTACAAGTGCCAAAATGAGAGCCAACTGAAATATCTTCTTTGCAAGTACAGTATTTCTATTACTGCCCCATATATTTGAAGTAAACATCTTGAGTAAAATTCCCTTTTGAGATACACAGTTACAAGAGACACTGGTAGTTGCTTACAAGAGCAATCTTTTGCATTCGCTAAGTTAGTAACATTAAAATGAAGCCATCTTCACTTGTAACAGAGATCAATTATACTATACAACTCCCTACTGAAAGACTAGCACTCATGCTTTTACTTATATCAAAGCATACATAACAGAACTTATCTTACCCTAACACATATAAACTAGAATTCAAGATGCAACATAGATACATTAAGGAAGAAAAATGGTCTCTTAATGAATAAAATAATATTACAAATGGCATACTCAGCTGTACTACTAGAGTTTTAACGTATGTATCATAGCTGGATTGTGACAAGATACTAGGTTTCAAGAAGCCACAGGTAAGCTTTACTTTTCCAAGTCATCGCTGATTGCTGTTAGACTTGATTTTAGAGGTTTATATAAAAATATTTAACTTCTTCATAATCCATCAAGGAGCAAAGCTGATCTAATTTGTGTGCACAGCACCACAGACTGTGGACATTTAATGAACAGTGCACTTGACAGCTTTAATAAAACATAGCATTTGCCAGCAGAGATAATTAGAATTGAAGCAGCAAAATTCTAGTGTTTGGCAACACAGATGAAACAACTTCATTAAAATGTACAGCTTCGGTGAATGAAAGGCAGGAAAGCACTGGACCCTGAAGAATTAGCCTTCTCAAAACTAATTGCTTCAGTGCTTAAAAAGGACAGCTACGAAATACCAAGGGCATAACAAGGAAATACTAGTATAAAAAAAAGGAACCACAGAAGATAAATCAGACTTTTCAAATAGGACTGCACTGTATTTAGGCCATTAAACTTTTCATTCTAATTTTGAAGGGTTGTACGTTAACAAAAGAAATAATTTGAAATATTTTTTTAAAGCCAGTTAGGTAAGAGGGTGCAATTTAGCAAAGTGGGAGTAAGAATCTTGACAAGATACTATCACTAAAGCTGCCATTTCTCTTCCTTTAAGTGGATTAGAACTTAGAACACCATAGGCAAAATACAGTATTTTAATTACATTTTAGATAACAAAAGAGATAGCAATTACGATAAGAAGTTACCAATTTGGCAGACTTCACATACTTGCCTCCTACTCATGTATCTAAGAATCCAGAAGAAAATGCACAAAATACTATGTTTACAGAAATGCTGTAAATTAAATCTAAGGGCCGCTATATACCACAGTACTACTGCTCATTCAACATAATCAGAGTGATTAAACTTTAACTATAAAGGGGCTCTTCTTCTCAAGCTTACACATGACCTATGAATGTAAGTTAGGTAAATAAGGAGATGTGACAAAATGAAGGCTTGATTTCTCATACATTTAAAGAAGAAAATTACAGAAATTAACCATATCCAAGTTATATTTACTAAAAGATGCCATTTCTATGTGATGATTCTTTGGCACAGTATAGTTGAGATAAAATAAACCAAAGCACTGATGCTAACAAGGACCCCTAATAAGAGCACAGTAATATTACATTTAGCCTAGCTTATTTTGATATACTGTATTACTTTGTACATATGAAATAGAGGATCAGAATTTTTTCTGGACATAACAGGAGAACTCTTCTGTATGAAATGGTATTATTAGTATGAGCCTGTAAGGGACATTCACAACAGCGTATGCACCATTCTTCAATCACAAGAGGAAGCCCACTGAGAAACAAATTTAATCCAGCTATGTACATAGTTGATTAATCTGGTCTTTAACATCTTGTGGCTTTTGATGCATATGATCAGCTACGCATAAACTTAAAACTTATAGTATGGATCTCTTGTATTAAGGTAATATTATTCTTCTTAGTGATGACCTAAGTCAGAAGTAAGCACAGCCACGTCTCTTGCTACTCTGTTTTTCAAGAATCAGCCTTTTTCAAAAGCACAGTTTTAATAAAGATAGTATTTCAAACTATTTTCCTCTGGGTATGGTCATATAATAACTTGCTACTACTAATCTGGCAACCAATTTCTGGAATAATTATGCTTCTCAGATGTATCACAACAGTGATATATTCAGTCCACACATGAAGATCAGAAGCTGTGCAACTTTCACAGAAATTTCTGTTGGAATATTGGGGCGAGGGGGCGGGGGGGAGGCAGGAAGAGAATCTGTATTCTTAGTCACCAAGTGCTTAGGCAAAGCCAATTGAGGACAGGGAAACAGTAGTAATTTTGAAGGACTGATGAAGGAGAAAGGATACCATTAATAAAACCTAGAATGCAAGTACCAACCAACAGAAAGCAGTAGTATTAGTCTTAGATTTTGTTCTCCCACCCGCTGCAGCACATGATGCAAAATTTCACAAGGTATTTTTTTTTTTTGAGAAGTACACCAATTTTTGAGAAATATATAAATTTACTAGTGTGTTCTCTTGGCATACCTAAGTTCAGATTTTCAAAGACCTAACAATCTTTTTTTTTTTTTCTGGAACTCATTTGTTACATCTTTTTCATTTCCCCAAATTCCTTCTTATCTTGGAGACAAGCATGCAATTTTATCTGTGTTAATGGTCAGAATCTCACGAGGCGTAAGGAGGAAAGGTGACATTTACAGCAAACAGAGCTCTAAAGAATGTTGCCTCTGTAGAATGAAAAGATGAAATTTGTTACTCTTAGAAAACCAGCTTCTGTCAAGATCATACAAGTACTTTTGTACAACAAACGTTAAGAACTGAAAATATAAATAAGGCCAGTGTCCTTTCTCTTCTCATTTTATTCCCAAATCCTGTGAGAAAATAACTTCAAAGAATGGACATGCGAACAAGAACAGTATTTTTCACACCACTTGTTAATACGGTGACTACTTTTCCTCCTTTAAGAGGACCACTTCATGTTTCAAACTTGTAGAAGTTGAATAAATCATGCTAACCCAAGAAGGAAAAATTAAGTAGCAAGTTAAGGACTACAAAACTGCCCTGTGTCAACAAGCATGAGATTTCTAAAGAAATTATATAAAGAGAAGAATACCTAAATCTGTTCAGAATTAGGAGGTAGACAAACTTTAAGGTTAATAAGAGGGAAATCGTATGAAGGCTTGTCATAAATACTACTTTCTACGTGATGAAAAGAGAAAGATGACAGGATATCAATATTCTTTAAAAATTAACTTATAATTTTTATAGTGTAAGCTACCAGAGTCCCAAATCTTGAGTGAGAATTCCTTGTTTTCCTTGCTTTTGCTTTGTATTTATCTGACAAAAACCCCATCTATTGGCATGAAGGTTTCTGTTAGTAAATTTTCAGCAAATGAAACAGTCATCTTGGGAAGGGGGGGAAACAACAAGAAACCAACAACATGAAACTAATGGTCCAATTCAGTGAAATTCATGTACCATTTTTTGTCTAATTTTTGGACAAAGGCAGGATAAATTTTGTTGCAGCACAACACAGAAAACAGCCAGCCATGCAATCTTACATTCACTGTTAAAGATGTGCAAAACAACTCAGCAGCATATCTCTAAAAGTGCCATTTCTTCTCCCTACAGAATTGCACCTAAATTTCTGGCACCAATGAAACCTCAAAGCTTCTCCTTTTGCTCCCGAAAACCTTAGGGAAAGAACTCATTCTCAAGGGAAATTTTCTTTACTGTCAACAGAGGGAGCCCGAGCAGACTCCTCTCTCGGTGGAGTCAGGCTCCTTCACAGGAAGTACACTCTGAAACAATCTCCTATAAAAACATGATTTTCCCCATTACCTAGAAAAAAGTGTCCAAGCAAATAGCTTTCTGACTATTAAAGTTGCTCATTGTGGATAACACTCAGAAACTCCTTTAAAAGAAAAATTTGCTCAAGACTGAAGAGACAATATGCAAAAGAAGCTATACACATATCTTACTCTGGAGAATTAAACTTCCTTAAATCAGGGAAGATCCCGGCACCCTGGAAGAATTCATGCTGGTATGTTCTGAAGCAATGAAGATCTAGAAGTAATTGATACCACAACGGCAGTAACTTGATATTTAGTGTCATAAATCTGTAGATACCTTGGAGAATCTCAAGTATCAGTGAGGTATTTGAACTGCAAAGTCACTCGGGAGCTGCAATCAACCATTACACCAAGAAATTTCCATACCAAAATATTCACTTCTCAGACCTGCATTTTCAGCATTAATTAAAAGCTAATTCTTAAACAACTTCAAAATGACAGATACCAATCAACTGACACCATTTTTCCACATGGATTTTGCTTTGATGTAAAAGACACTTTGCCATTATAAGGAAAGTACTTTAGACGAGTTTGAGGAATTTGTCAGTGACATTTTTCATTTAGAGAACATAGATTCATTAGACCTATCTAAAGGATCATATTAAAATTTTTAACTGGAAAAAGTTTGAAGGGTTCAGAATTTATTTTCTGCTTAAAATCATGAAAAGAGACACATGTTGAATAGGGTAATAAGTAAGGGCACTCACCTAGGATACTGAAAATTTAGTTTTGAGTCTCCACTGGAACTGTGTTGTGCAGGGATGTGAACATTGGTCTCCTTAACTCTGCATTCCCAAATCCATCATCAACTGTTAAGGACTAGGTTTCTATCTCCTCTCCCTTCTCTATAGCTAACTAGTTACTAAATTGGTAGTTAAAGGAGAAATTGAGACTGACTCAGTGATTATACTACTTACTGAGGTGTGCAACATCCAGACTGAAATACTTTTCCTGACATTTTCTCTAACACTGAAAAAAACCAAACAACTGAGCAAAGTCTAGACTTTTCTGAGGAAATAGAAAGGGGAAAGGTATGGGGAAAAATATCTGTTGTCCCTCTTAATCTCAAATTCAATGTTATACTCTTCATACTCACAGACTTAAACTCAGTGGTGCTAGAGAAAAAGGCATTAATTAGAAGCCATGGGCTGACAAAGAAACACAGAGAAACGGAACTTGTTTGAACGAGGAAAGAATGCTTTTTCCCTACCCTAATTTAGCTGGGCTGAGGGGATAGGTAGTCATTGAATTGGGTTTGCACGGCCAGGTTTTGGTAGTGGGGGGCTACAGGGGTGGCTTCTGTGAGAAGATGCCAGAAGCTTCCCCCGTGCCCGACAGAGCCAATGCCAGACAGCTCTAAGACAGACCCACTGCTGGCCAAGGCTAAGCCCATCAGCAATAGTGGTAGTGCCTTTGGGATAACAGAGTTAAGAAGGGGGAAAAAAAACAGCTGGGGGAACAGCAGCTGGAAGAAAGGTGTGAGAAGATGTGAGAGGAACAATTCTGCAGACACCAAGGTCAGTGCAGAAGGAAGGGCAGGAGGTGCTCCAGGCACCAGAGCAGAGATTCCCCTGCAGCCNATGAACTGACCACAACCCCCATTCCCTGTCCCCTTGTGCTGCTGGGGGGAGGAGGGAGAGAAATCAGGAGTGAAATTGAGCCAGAAGAAGGGAAGGGTGAGGGAAAGGTGTTTTGTTTTTTTAAGATTTGGTTTTATTTCTTATTTATTTCTTACCTACTCCGATTTGATTGGTAATAAGTTAAACTAATTTCCCCAAGTTGAGTCTGTTTTGCCCATGACAGTAAGTGGTAAATGATCTCTCCCTGCCCTTATCCTAACCCACGAGCCTTTTGTTACATTTGCTCTCCCCTGTCCAGCTGAGGAGAGGGAGTCATAGAGCAGCTTTGGTGGGCACCTGGTGTCCAGCCAGGGTCAACCCACCACAGTCATGTTGTCAAAAATGGCAGGAAAAATGATTTTACATATGTAATTTGGGGGTTTTTACTCTTTGCTTTATGCCTGCTACTCCAAAATACTGTTTAGTTTGAAATACATTGTTTTTTTCACACATTCACCTTTACTCAATCTGTAAATGCAACAGAGAATGTTGATAAATAATTTATTCAAATTACATTAAACTTGAAAACAATGGAGGGCTGTTACATCAAAAGGAAGCATCTGCTGAATCTTCTGTTACTAGATTCATGGTATAGTCTGATTACATATGGCATCTTTTAAATAATTTTATTATTTCTTATTTTCTATTATTAGGTTTTTCAGGGATTATCTAAGTAGTTAATTACTAGTCTGAAAAACATTAAGAAATTCTCGCTTTATCTTTTCTTTTAAGGCAGCCTGTTACTCAATCTTGGACACCTGTTCATAGAGGTTTTGCATTTTCTCCAGAGACATGTGCATTTAGAAAACAAACATACTCAACAAACAGACTGAATCAGCTATCAAGACTTCTCTCAGATCAAAGTACACATCCCACTGCATATGGATGTCCTAGCAAATTCATCTCCCAGCCTTTCCCCACTCAAGTTATTCCTAGAGCAACAAACTACATCTTCTGTTAGTCTATATCAAGGCACCAAGCCACTAGGCAGACAATAGGAGTGCTAACTATATTCCTCAATAAACAGACTGGCAGAGGTGCTGGAGAGTAATGCAGCCCACATTATTATCCCATAAGAGAGTGTGCAACGCTTTCATGTTCCTGTCTTGGGCTTAGACAGACAAGCAATTATGCTCTAAATAAACTATATTCTTACTATGACACTAGACAAACAAGCCAAGAGAAATTATGAACTGATTGCTATAAGTGAAAACTCTAGCAAAACACTGTGTTTATTAAGTGTAAATAAATTTTTAAAAAGTTAAATAACTCTACCCATCATTGCAGTACTTTTTTGTGGTGTTATACTCAATAAACATTAACTCTCAACACTAAAATCATTTGCTTAAGAGTGAAATTCATAGATACTCTAAAGAAATATTGTAGGGAGATGTTATTTAGCATGATTTTTCTTTGCTTAATATTTGTGGTCAAGACAAGACAATCCATGATTGGCCCAACACTTAAATTATAATAACTCCCTTTCAAATCACCAGCTTCCTCCCTTCCTTCTAACATTGCAGAAGGTCACAGAATTGATTATCTCCTCCATTTTACCACTATTGTTTCCAGACAATTGAACACTGAAAGAAAGTATAACGGATGGTAGACTCAAACACGTGTTTGGTTAGTTGGTTTTGGGGTTTTTTTAATCAGTTAATTAAGGACCATGAACATTAGCAGACCATTATGGCAATCAAGTTATTAAATACTTAGAAATCCAGGAAATTAAAAATATTTTAGGTGTATTACAATATCTCTATGACATATAGGAATAGGGTTTAATGGGTAAACTATCTCTCTAAAGTTTCTTCTTCTATAAATTAGTGGTATATAATCTCTACTCTCAACTATCTCAAGTTAATGTTCCCTCATAAACAGTATGTATATTACCCAAACACACTTTCATACCCTATGTATCAATGTTTTCTTGGCACCCATTCAAGAACTCAAGGATGAATGCATTTTCTTCTTATGCCAAAATGTGTATATGAAGTCGAAGAATAAAAAGAGCTGGGGTGAAAGTGAAAATCAATGGTCTGAACAGAACTGAACTATGATACTGGAGCAAAGATTCAGAATTTGAAGGCAAGATTACAATTCAAACTAGGCCTAACTGTGTGTGCGCTACAGCGATTAAAACTCTAAGTGGATTTGATACACATATTTAAGCTAAATAAGACCTCAAATATTTGCTACCTCTCAATGTCAGTTTACAAAAATAAGCATAAAAAAATGTAATGTTCATAGCCACCAAAAATCTCACTGCTTTCAGAGAAACAAGTCTGGTACTAAGAGCCACATTTGGGAATATATGGAAGGAGCAGTTTGGATTCATAGCCAAATGACTTCTGAATTGGAACAAATGAAAAAAAAAAAAGAAGGAAGCAGAGTTTCTTATTCTATGTAAATACTAGATTCATACTTTCTCTTGTAGACATAACAGGAAGGAAGCTTACTGTTATCCAAAAATCTCCCACAAAGATCTGACCCACTCATCAGCCTAACTTGGTATCTAACAAGCCACCAACCCTATTCTTTAATCAAATTCTGTGCAAGGTTAACATGATTTTGTTGCTTTATTACTGTTTACCAGAAGGAATGCCATGTAGTTAGGATGAAAAATTTTAAAGAATAAAAAAAATCTAGAGACTAAAAAGACAGAATTTCAAGGTTAAATGACAGTACCTTCTCTCCTTGCTTAAATTGTTCCACGATGTTGCTGCAGTTTCCAGAATCCAGAGTTTGCTTTTAAATTAGTTCTGCCTGTGGTGGCAGAACCAGACAGCATACATATCTTGGTTGTGTTGGTCTGAGACAGAAATAAGATTTTTTTCCTTTCATCATGATCTTTTTTCCTTTGTTTTCTTCCTGTTTTGCATTTAATACTTACTCTGTCTCTACCTGTGACCCTAGAAAAAGTGAACGTGATGAAGTTCACCTTAGTAGGTCATATTTCAGATCTGTATTTCAGCAAAATACTTATGAAGTGACAGTCCCATTTTAGCTCTATAATATACTGACAGCATGAATACATCAGCCACAGGAATTATATCCTCCAGCCACTGGAATTCACTGATATTGAAAGACAACAGTTTCCTTAGTTGGCAGTGGTCTGCCAGCGATGCTAGGCTATGAAGCAGAACCAGAACTGATGAGAAGGAAGTAAAATAGAGAACAAAAGGACAGCTAACAAGAATGTCAATAATAATAACAATAATTATTATTATTCAAAACATATTTGCAATATGAGGTTTATAATAAGATAAATTTGTAGATTACTGTTCTTGTGAATTTAAGATGGCACCTAAAAGAGGTTAGACTTAGATTACATATCAGTAAGAAATTCTTCACTGTGAGGGTGGTGAGACACTGGAACAGGTTGCCCAGAGAAGTTGAGGATGCCTCCTCCCTGGAAGTGTTCAAGATCAGGCTGGACAGGGCTTTGGGCAACCTGATCCAGCAAAAGATGTCCCTGCCCAACGCAGAGGGCTTTGAACTAGGTGATCCTTAAAGGTCCCTCCAACCCAAACCATTCTACAATTCTATGATTTAGTCATTTGAGTGAAACATCCACATTTTCACATAGCAGCTGCTATTAAATAAAAGGCACAGACAAAGCACGAACAGTTCTCATCACTCAGAATATTAAACTAGGAAGACAGAAAACAGAAATTACTTCATTGAGTGTATTAAAAAAAAAAAGTATAGCACAACAAATTTTGTAATGGCCTGAGTCTTGCTCCCATGGGAGCAATCTCAGTAGCGCTAGACAATAGACAGTCTGAAAAAATCATGGTACAGATATACTCAGCACTACATGGTCAGCTCGTACCCCACTGGTACTCCCTGAGGCACTTGCCTGGCACAAGCCAAGCATCGCTTCTCAAAACTCTCACTCTCTGTTGCTCTGAAGTTGTCTTACATTTCAAAGAGGAGCAAGGGCACAACTTTAGATTTAAAAGCTGGTCTTAACTCAGATCTACAGGAATACAAGGAAAGGACAGCAATTCTGCTTTTCATAAGCATTTGCAAAGCAGTATCAGATGTCATGACTTAAAAGAAAGTATGCCTCTTGCTGTTACATGTGATCTCACTCCTAATTTATTCCATTTTTGTAGGAGATAAACAAAAGTATCAAAGACAGAATCAAGAACGACTAACATAAGCAAAATAGGAAACTCTTCTAAACAAGTCCTACTTCTTTCACAGAGGAAGTTATTCTGCATTTTATTATTAACATGCTGAACACCCTTTTTGAACTTGCACATCTTTCCAGAGTTATCTCCAAATAATTTATTACCGCTTTCTTCATAGTCTCACCCTACCTCTTCCCCCAAGTCATTTCTATTTAGGTTCCTACATATTGATTCAAGAAATGAACTTTAGGAATACAGGTTTGAAATCGGTATATGTTACAAAAATAAACTGTAGTTAATTACATTAACATTCCAGTCACCAACTCATGTTTTCGTTCAAGCACAGGTTCAATTCAAACATTCCTGCTTTTCATGACTGTTAAAGAAGTTATCTCCCCGAACAACAGGAGATACACTACGGAGGAACTGGAAACATAGTGCCTTCAACCCCCCAAAAAGTGACCTTTTTCCTCCTCCTCATGTAGCTCATTTAAGTAGTAAACAGATACTAAATGATTATTTGAGAATTTATGTCTATTGCTTTAAAAGGGGGACAGGATACATTAAAAGTATCTATGTACACACACATAAATATACATACACACACACATTTTGTTGTTAATTATTTTAACTGATATAAAGAGATTCAAATCACACTATTCTAACAACACTGAAAAACGAGTGACTTGAGACTTTACGTTGTTTCAAAACGGAGCTAGATTTTCCATTCCCTCAAACATTCAAGACTTCAGAAAAACGTTCCCAGCCCGCAGTGACACACACTGTAGGTTCTCACACTAACTGTACCCTACAGTGGTTCACTGTCTCACATGAAGTGTGGAGGACTAAAGTTGTTCTATTTCTCCTCATTTTAAGTGAAAGTCCAGATCATCAGAAGCCTCTGCTATGATGAAAATTTAATATACACAAACTGAAGCAATTTCAGTAGGAGATGGTGAGAGATGCTTTTAAAACATCTTGCCTAGTAGTCAAAATACTTATTTGGAGCTTCAGAAACCCAGCATCAGCCATTCCCTCTGGGTGATTCTGAACTTGGCCCCTTCCCTAAAGGCATTCCTGATTAGTAGGCTACTGGTTACCCTGAGGTCTGCCTTTCTCCTCTGTCTCCCACGCCACTTTGCGCAGAAATTTCACCCTGAACACAAACATCCTTTCTCAGTGAAACCTACATCTAAATTGGAATAATATCATGAAACACTGAAATAACCCAAATATCTCCTTCCTCAAACAACACACTTGAGTCCTGAAACCCATGGAGCCATGGCCAGTTCCTATCAGCAAGATACTGCTGCTCTGCCCAAGCTGTCTACCAACAGAGAGCAGTTTTATTCTCATAAGAACTCACAGCCTGAAAAGGAGCTGGATACTTTTAGATCAAAGTAGCGTTCTGAGAGAGGCATAAAATATCATCGAGAACTACATTTATTATCACTAGAGGCCAGACAGAAATTTTAGCCAATATAGTGTGACACAATGTGTCGTTGCACTGTAAAAGGGAAGAATAAAGAAAACAAAACAAAAAAAACCCCAAAACCCCAAATAATTAAGCCACTGGATTAAGATAGCATAGAAACATGTTTTATGTGAACTGATTAAAATACTAAGTTAGTTAGAACACGAGGTCCTAGTAATAACTGAAGGAGTTAATTTTTTAATTACTTATAATAAAGTAATTTTATGGTTATTAAGGTAACTATGTTAGTATTTTACTTCATTTCATTCAACCTATCCTCCCTGAATAGTTATTCATACTGAAAAATGTGTACAATAGATGTGAGAGGGAATAAAAGGATGAAAGAGGAAAACAGCTAAAATTTATCTGAAAAGCTGGTAACAGAAATTTTACAAAAGCCAGGGAGAGGAGAGTAGGGTATCATTAGCCATTTTCATATCCTAATGGAACATGCAAGTTTCAGTCTGTTACTAAGAGTGGGTCTGTGGCAAAGAGCCCAAATGAGGTCTGAGAAAGGATAATGTACCTTTAATGATTGAAATAGCAAGAAAATTAAATCTAATCATGTTTCATTAAGCATACTCTAGCTCCCATTTTTACTAAATTATTTTATTATGATTTCCCAACTGTCTGTTGAAATAACCTTTTACAGCAATTTAATTCACCATCATAAACAAGTCTCATTTCTCACAATGAAGTCCCCTGGGATTAGTGAGAGGAGATGGATAATCTAAACCTTGCCAATCCTGCAGCCACTAAGGTAACCACTCAGGGAGACAAAGATTTTTGTTTTCCTATTTGTGGCTGAGATCATTAAGATATAATTAGAAATGTATTCATGAGTAATAGAGCGTCTGTTACGGAGATGCCATTCGCCCAACAAGCATCTTCTATACCAGTCTTTAATAAGAAGGGCAGCAGGCATAATCCCCACTTCACTCTCTGGAGAGTTCTGCATTAAATGGACTGCATTAGACATCCCTCTTGCTCCCCCTTTTTTAATGGAATCTTATTCAGGCATCCAGTGTTTTCTCAGACTCCATTGTTACCATCAAAACTGCTAGTCTGTTTGCTTTCAGCAATATGCTCCTGCAGTGCCATCCAGATGTGAGCCCTAAAGATAGCTACGTGCAGTGAATTTAAATCCTGCTCCAGAACTTGTTACAGGGCAAGCAAATGTGGACCTTCACAATATACAGTAACAAATGAATTGGACTATTTACAGAATAACCCTTGGCTCTCTGCAGTAGTGAAAGGAGCTATCGACCCTCGCACCTGTCCTTTCTGCTTGGTGCATACTTTACTCATTTGAGTAAAGTAGCTCAAAAAAATCTGTTTTGTCCTCGTGCGCAATCCAGTTTATTGCCAAACTCCATATCAAATCATGTGACATAGCAATGGAAAATCAAAAGTAATGTCACCCACCAAATGGTGCTTGTGTATCTGCCATAGGGATCAATTTATGGTTACCACTTAAACTGCAGAGTGAAAACCATCAGTGACTGTATGTAGTACCATGACGTTTGAACATATTATTATTGCTACATATGGTAGGCAGGGCTTTGAAAGGGACCAGGTAAATGAAAAAGAAAGCAAGAAAACAGTTCTAGGGCACAATTTTGTTTCCTGTACCCACATGAATGGTAAAGAACTACTTGCTCAAAGCAAGCAAGGGGCAGAAACTGAACCTTGTAAAACAAACAGGGAACTTGAAAGACAAACCTAAGAGAAAAAAAGAGGCTACCAAAATTACAGTTGACTCTGAGATAATGCTACTGTTATAATTATAAAGTTACAGTGGGTAAACTAAGAGTGGATCACAGTAGGTTTAATTTTTTTGCATATATTTGACTATAAACCTATTTTAGCAAAGCAATGATTTTTAAGCTTGCCTATAAAAACATTTTATAAAACAAAATATATTTAGAAACTAAGCATATAAGACAATGAGTAAATGACTACAGTTAAAAAGAGAAAGTTGAAAGCAGAATATTAAGATTTAAATTGTTTTGCTTTGTGGAAGACTGACATTCTAAAATCTAATTATCATCCCACAATATGAACTCTTCAGGAAGACATTAACATAAAGGAATGTATTATACATGACTGAAGCCAAACCAAACAAATTTCTAGAGAAATGATCAGAGTTCAGAAGCATAATGTGGAACCTTCTGCCAGCCAGAAACCATTCACGGACATTCAATATTCTTTTACAAGCTCTATTGTGAAGCACACAATAGCTTATTACCTTAGTCATCAGAATGCAGCTGGTCAATAAAACTTACAGGCAGCAACTGCCACATTCCTACACCAATATTTATTTAGATGAGATCAGGAGATATACCTCAGTTGTTTGACAGAACAGTGATAATGTCACAATGAAATTCTGGCCGCAAGATCAATAACTCTTGTTCTGAAAAGCATGCATCTCAGTTTTACTTCAGTATGTATTTTTCCTGAAATGCTTTCTCTTTGCCTTGATATTTGCATTAGCGGGAACAGTAAATTGGCAGATTGGTCTTAATCAGCCTGACAAATACCAAGTTTGGAAGGAATGAGATTTTGCTCTAATACTGCTTCTACAGCAAAAATAAATAAATATTTAAATGTAGAAATTCATTGCCTTGGGTGAACATTTTCATTGACGGTGATTCATTTCTGTATGACCCATTTAAAATTTCTCATTAAATTCACATGAACTATGGTAAGGTCGGGATTTCTCCCTATAACTTCTAATTCATAAAGGACATAATTTGGTATTAGACTTGTGATGCCTCACGTTAGCAAGAATCCTCACTCTCAGTCTTTCTGCAGCACTTGCATTTCACGTATTTGCAGCATGGTGCTACAGTCCCTCCCCTCTTCACGAGGTCTCCTTGTGCCCTTTGGCTCAATCTGTGATTTAGTGACTGGCCAAGTTGGAGTGGGAGCGAGGGAAGGCTGCAGGGTTGCACTTCAGCCAGCCCTGGGGCACGCAGCAGTTACAAACAAGAGCAGCCCCGACAGCTTCCCCAAGCTGTTGTTCTCCCCCCTCTCTCTTGCACTGCTCACAATCACGTAACTCCTAGGACCGGGTGCATTTCTTCTTTTTTTATGTCACACGATTCAGTATGAAGCACATATATGAGGTCACAAAGACATTGAGATTTCTAACATAAATAATGTCACATAAATATATATGTATTTATATACATACACACACATATATATTAATACTGCAAAATTACAAACTAATTATAGGAGGAGAACTAAGTAAAATGAAATGTGTCCAAGGTGTGGGCACTGCAAGACTTTGAGAATGAGAAAAAAAGCCTAAAGAATGGGAGGTGAGATGTACCAGTTACTGATAAAAGTGAGGGAGGATGGAGGATGAAAGATGAAGACTTTAATTTGTTTAATTTTATTCACAGCAGAACCAGCTACCAATCCAGAAGATTAACTACTTTTGCTGCATTATTTAAATTAAAATGTAGGAGAAAAGCAGCAAATGCTAAGGAACATTTGGAGGAAAGGGGTGTGACAGGAGTAATGTGTTTTCTGAAGATGATGATACCAGTTAAATCTCTAATTAAAAGGGTGTGCAATTATCCCTTTATCCATCCCCAACCACCTCCCCAATATTTTTCTCTAATAAGTGTGAAAATTGTCCAATTATAATGACTGAGTGAAAAGAGCTTTAAAGTAATACAAATCCTGGGGAAATGTTCCATGTTAAACACAGAGTTCTGAAACTTGTTCACAGATAGGGAAACTGTGTAAGTGGAGGGAGAAAGATTGTATCTGAAATTTAATGTGCATGAAGTAATGCACACAGTGGGGAAAAAGTCCTAACTTTATATACGAACTAATAATCTCAAGTTAGGAAAGACAGTTTCACACAAATGACAGCTCAGTGATAGCAGTCAAAAACCAAAGTGAAATGTTAGGAAAAGAAGGAAGAGCAAAAGAAAAAACAAAACAAAACAAAGAAAAAACTGAAACTAACACCCCACAGCTCATTCACTCCTTGAACACTCTGCTCTGGCCCTACATCTCAAAAGTTATATATGAAAATGGAAAATATTCTGAGAAAGCAGCAGGAACAATCAAAAGTGTGGAGCAGCTTCCATTTAAAAACACCTAAGGAATGATGACTTCGTAGTCCAGAAAATTGTTTTAGCAAACTGACAGGGAATATTGAGATTCATAAAATCACGGGTGTCGTAAGTGGATGAAGATCTATTGTTTGCTGATTTCTTGAATACAGAAATAAGACATAACCAAATAATCTGGTAGGAGCCACGTTCAAGACAGACAAAAGGAGCCATTTCTTCACTCTGTGCAATGCCAGGCTGGGCAGCGCCTTGCACAGTGTCGGGATCTCAAGCAGTTCACACGGGCCATATAAGGGATGTTGGACGAGGCCATGGAAAAGGTGTCTATTGCGAACACTAAACACATAGCCAGCTCACAAAGGTCTTGAGTTAAAAGTCGTTGGATGTAGAGAAAGTACTTGGTGGACATGTCAGATAGGCTTACTCTTTCTGATAATGTTTTTCCAGACATCCAGTTGGGGCCACTGTGAGATAGAAAACCAGAAGGCTAGTCAAAACCGTTTATCTGACCTGGTCCGGCCTTTTTTATGTTCATTTTAGTTGCCTGTACAAAAAGTAACATGATCAGCACCATACTTAAAAAAAAAAAGACCTGAAGGAAATAAGGTATGACAAAAATCAGATTTCACAGAGTTCAAGTAACCCACAATAGCCAAAGAAAGCATAAAACCCCCTCAAAGCAGTCTATTCAAACAGAAGTTTCCAACATTTCATATGCAAACAAGAGCCCTTAGATGAATCAAACACCATTAAAATAAACAAACATGAATTGACATGGAAAGTAGATTTGATACCACCTGATTTTTAGACATAACTGCAATGACTTAAGTACATGGCAAGATATAGACATATTTACATACACAAATACTCAATCTCCAACTGTAATTTAGATAAATATTTGACTTTCTATAAATTACATTTCTAAGTAGAAAATGCAATTTTACTTATTTGTGAATGACATACTATTTGAAACATACTAGCCTTCAGAATAATTTTAGCATAATAAATTAATGTTATACCAGCACCATTAACCCCATACTTTTATCACAGATAATTATTCAATTAAAAATGTAAAAAGACTTAAAACTTTTATAACCTGTCAATAATATTCCTTGAACTAAAAGTGAGGAAAAAAAAAAAACCCTAACCCCAAACATGATTTTTAGCATGAAAACTTCTAAGAGTACATACTCCATTTTGTGGCCACAGTTTCCAGCAAGTTTCTTTATAGCAAAAACCACATAGACACACACACTCTAAAAAAGCCCAAAATCAATGTTCCATCAAATTACAGAACCTAATTACTTTTGGTATTCTAAAAAAACAAAACAAAAACAAAATAAAACAAACAAAAAAACCACCAAAACCAACACTTTTGAGTAGGTAAAAAATGCCTTTTTGCATACACTATCTGCTTAAGGATACTTATCTCTTAACATATGAATAAGACAACGTAAATCCCAACTAGAAATACGATGATAAAACTTATGGTAGGAAATGATGATAAAAATTCAGGATGTGACAACTGAATAACTCACACTGAGATGGAGCAGGATGTAACTTTAAAATAGGAAGGGATTTTTTTTTGTTGTTAACTATTATTATTACGTTCCTTAATTAAGAAGAAATTTCCAAAACATTCCTGAAGTCAGGTACAATTAGACATACAGAGACCTATGCTAACACAGGTAAACCCTGCTAGAGTTAAAGGACTGAAACAGAGCTTGATATTAAATACTATATATTTTGTAATTCATTCAACTGGAAATAAGAGCTTAAATAACAAATTTATGCCCAATTTTGTTTCTGAATTCTCAAAATTGTTGTTTATTTTTAACTCACGTACTCATTAATTCCAACATATTTGCATCCAACCCAATAAACTGCATGGACTGAAAATTAACTTCATAACTCAAAAACTCATACTGTGTACTTTTAACCTGCTTATTTCTCAAAGAAATAACTTGCTTCAGAAAACAAGTCAATCTGTTTAAGTCAATAAAATAATCTGGTTTCTCACACAAAAATAGGAGCGGTAAGACAAACTTCTACAGCTAATAACTAAAAACTTACCATACAGAAAGGTTCACATGCATGCATTTTCAGTATATAAAGCAGAACCTGACTCTGTTCAAACCAGAAGTCTGCCTACCCCAACAACCTATCTAAACCACTCAGCAACAGAAGCAGTCCTACAAGTACAAGCCAGGTATACAGAATACTTTTCCAACCTCTACGAAGTCACAGCCCAAGGACTTTCAGCCAGTAGCAGATCTTTTGAACTCAACAACTCTCAATGGATTTTTTCTTCCATTAATTTGTCCAGTCTCTTTTTTAATTCAAGTAAACTCAGGACCCTATGGCGCAGCTGATCTTAACGCTACAGGAAGCGGTATCACTGTTTTTAAGATCCCAACTGCAAGTTTTCTTTAGTTCTTATAATACTGTTCTTATATCAGAGGATACAGTGAACAGCAATACTGTAATTCACAGCAATACTGTAATGTAACAGCAATTCACCTTGTATGAGCCACTCATGACGGCATGCTATCATACCTCCCCCCAGTCATCGCCTTCCAGATTAAAGTATACGGAAGAGTAATCTCTTCTACAGTGGCCATTCCAGACCTTTGATCATCTGTGTCTCGTCTCTTTGCACTTTTTGCAGTTCTACTATAACCTTTTTGAGGTGGGAAACCCAAAAACCACACATGGGTTAATGTAGCACCATGTTTTTTCTGCTTACCATTGTAATACTTCCTCTTGCAATCTATAACATTGTTGGCCTTTCTGACCAGGACTAAGGATTAAGGAAATGTTTTTATTAGACTGTGCTTTTGTCTAGCCACAATACGCCATTCCTGAGTGATAATAGCAACACATCTTGTATTGCTGCATATGTAGAGTGGGGAGTGTTGACAGCAGCCACATTGTGCAATACTTCAGAACGCATACAAGTTTCACGGTTGCTTTGAAAAGAAGTGCAAATTAAACTGAAAGTGAGTAGTATAAGGTGTCAAAAAACTTGTGAGGATTTTAATTACATGGATACTCACAAGATCCTGAAGGTTACGTACAAAACTTCTATCAAAAAAGGTCTAAATCAAGCGTGATGAAAGAATATGTGAATGCTAACCAGCTTTATGACTACCAAAGAAACCCCAACCCAAAACTGTTGAAGAGCGGGAAAACACCTTGATCCAGAAACTCTGCACTGTGAACTTTATAACATCTTCAAACACTTTGCATTGGCAGAAAAACTGAGAGGGGAGCGAACATGAGCACCAACTATGTACCTATCCAAGTCTTAGGGTGGTCCATGATGAGAGTCAGTCCTGCTCTCTCACTCCTGCTGCTGGTGGCATCCACCATTAAGGAACATAAGCTCAATACCTTTCTGCCTTAAGTTCCCAAGACTGACGGACTGATCTGATGACTGAAATGAAATTCCTGGTAAAATGTTCAGTGACCACAGAAAAAGGTCATAAACTCTTCTCATTCAGACTAAACTGGGGGAAAACTAACAGAATTATTCCTGACCGAACAGGCTAGACAGAACAATGCACTATAAAATGAAGTACTGGAGACTATTATTTGAAGCTATATAGCAATATAAAATGACAAAAAAATATTATGTCCATTTCAGGGCAAAAATTCCTGTCTTTCCATATTTTTTTTAAGTCTTTAGAACTATGCTGGGATTCAAGCCATCCTTATTTAGTGTGAGAAAACAACACGTTTTTATAGGCTGTCTGAATTGCAGAGAAAAACAATGAACAAACTTAACACCACAGTTTAAACTACACTAGAGAACTCATTAATCAGGCCTTAATTTTGCCTTTTTTTTTTTTACATATCATTCTTCTCCTAAACAATATAAAAATGTTCTTTCTCAATATATATTTCAAATATTCTACAAATCTTAACTGTTCCAAAGGAGACAGAGTTAAAAAGGTGCTAGTTAACATCTAAGCACACTTGCTTTCCATTTAGTTTTAGAGGAAACTCTTCCAGCTTTCCAAGAAAAAAATAATCTAATAGCATCATCTTTAGCTGTCAGGTGCAAAGCTGAAGTTAGCGTATTCTCTTAAAGGTCAGAGCTGCACTGTTTGTAAGTAAAAATATAATTATTAGGAAAATATTACCTCTTTTGCTCTAAAGTTTCCACAGCAATATTCAAATTACCCAATCACAAAAGTCTCATATATACCACTTAAATTTTTTTTTCAGGACAACATTCAAAAAAAACCAGAAGTAAGACTCATATTTAAGGTACCTTGCATAATGTCTAAGAGCATTGCCAGACAAAACAAGCTGGCAGAAACACTCACTGACTTTATACATCCATCCCTGACCTACAGTCTGTCTTGGATTTGGTTCATAAAAGAACACTCTCACACAGTATAAAATGTAGCTGGCTCAGATAAGGGAGAAATAGGAGCAGAGCCAAGCCAGCTGAATCAGCATTGCTACTTCAGTCCATCCACCTTGCTTACTCAATGGTCAAAGCATACAAGGAATCAGGAAGTTGGAAATAGATGAAGAGCTCAGAAACCCAAACTCACCTGGGAGACTACTGACTTGGATCTGAATCTACAGGAGTTAACATACCTAACTACAGGAAGGACACAGTGAATGGTTGCTACTATGCTAGGAGATAACCTGTGGGGTAGTTTTTGGTTGGTTGGTTTTCAGGAAGATGGACTGGATTAGGACAATCAAATCACAGAAATTGGGTGTGTGTATGTGCGTGTGTGTATATACATATTTATATTAAAAAAAAAAAAAAAGTATCAACAGATATGGTTGAAGGTACCTTTGGAACTCTCTAGCCTAATCCCCTGCTCAAAGCAGTCATGCCAAAGCAGGCTGACCCTGGGCTGCAACCAGCTGAGTTTTAAGAGTCTCCAAGAATGAAGATGCTACAAACTCTCTGGGCCTGTGTTCCAGTGTTAGATCGCTCTCCCCACAGCAGAATGTTTCTTCCTATATCAACCTGGAATTTCCCATCTGCCAACTTGCATTCATCCTCTTGTCCTTCCATTGTGCACTGGTGAGATAAGTCAGGCTTCATCTTCTCTGTGCTGCCCAATGAGGTAGCTACAGACAGGAGTAAGATTCCCCTGCCCAAGCCTCCTTTGCAAAGGTTACACAAAATCTGTCCCCTCAGCCTTTCTGTGTCTGCCGTGTGCTCCTGGCCCCCTGATCATCAGGGTACATATTCACTGGGACTGCTTCAAGATGTCAAAGGTTCAGAGTAAGCACCATTACAGTATTTTACAATGTATTTTAAATTCTTCTCTGAACACAGTATTTGAAGAAACTGGCTATTCCTAACCAGTTTAGCCTTCCAAGAAAAACTAACTTTTAAAAGTTATTCAGAATAAGCACTATTACAGCCTTTGTAATTGGAAGGGATTAAAGGAAGAGCCAACTACCAGAGTCCACAAAGGTCCAAAGGACAACAGGCAATCCTCTAGATATAGTAGGAACCTTGTAGATTTTGAACAGCCAAGGGCCAGCACGCAGTCCAATGAGGTAGCTACAGACAGGAGTAAAATTCTCCTTTTGCAGGGGTGGAGACTTTTGGACTGTTGTGTTGGATAGCAAGTCAGTCCCTGAAGGGATCACGGGATTCCATAATACTGGACAAATATTGGAGTTATAGTTATTCGTTGTTTTGAAGAGAGTTTAAACTGTGTGTATCACCATGCATCCCTGTAACACTGGGCTGTTTGTCCCAACCAACAAAAGAAGCAGAAATAACAGAGGCCTCAGCTGGGCTGTAAGTCACTTAGAAACAACACTCTGAAATGTTCTTAGGACATTGAGAGTAACAAAATGGTAAAGACAGAGACCTGCCCATGCTAGGCACAACAGTGATTGTTACTCTGCAACAACTTTTTCTTTGAAATGCATTGTAAACATACTTTCTTTCAAAAGACAACTTGTAAGACATTATACCATAATACATAAAACAATCATCCATTTTTTACTAGCTTAGAAACATTTTATAAAAAAAAAAACCCTCCACAAAACCAGTAAGCTTGCTTGCTTATTGAAGACCAATAAAATAAACATGAACAGTGAGATCAAAGAGATGGAAAACAGTCACAGCATCATAAAACTTAGAAATGCATTCTACTATCAACAGTAATCATGGTCACTATTTCTGCAAAGCAGACCTACACACTTCACTACTTGTTTGTGATTTCCTTTTTCCGTATGTTACAGCTAGCTTTAAAACCTTATTAAAGTCTTTTAGACTCATGTTTATTATCCATACAATTTTCGACTTCTGAGACAAGATTAAAAAAGCTACCAAGAAACACATAAGAATATTGTTTATACATGAGTTTTCTTATATCCCTTAGCACTGACTACAAAATAAAAAGTTACATAGCATACACACTAAAATATTAGTGTCTAGCAATAGAGCGCAATTCCTTTAAGATGCAAATAGCTGAATTTCTTTCCTATAAAAGAACCTAATGCTGTCACAAATGCTGTGGACTCAATTTTTCCTCCCAGAAGCAGAGCTTCAGGTGATTTTGTAACTAACTTTATTCCTTCCCCTAACAGGAACATTAGTTCAAAATAATTTTCCAGATAAGAAAAAGAGTGATAGAAGGATATGCTTTAGTAATGTTTTTTCCTTTTTAAAAGTAATTTTATTATGCCCAATATCAATCTTTAATATTAAAATTAAAGGATGGCTCTGCTTCCCCTCACATATTTTTCCACCAGTAATCCTAGATGATCCTAGGTGATAGATCTACATAGACATACGGTCATAAATGTGAGGCTGCTCACATTTATTTAGAATTTGTACAGCACTTCTCATAAAATCTGAATATCTTCTTAATTCTAATGAATTTATCATCCCTACCTTCCTGTGATGTACATTTTTAGTTCAGACATTACCTTAACATAATGAAAATTCATTAAATAATTATGCTTGAATAAGGTCCAGCTGGGACCTTAAACACGCCTAGTTTCAGAATGATGAGCATCAATTTCTGATAATTTTGTAAGAGTAAATGTGTTCATCGGACACACAAAGGATAGAAGCACACTGAGCACATCTGAAAAAGAAGGCTCATACAATTTGCCCAGGGTCAAGAAGAAATATGGATCATCAGTAGGAATAGGAAGCAGTGCTCTCAATTCTCTCGGTACTCTGCCAACAAGCCCCATTCTTCATCCCACAAATCACGTACTTCAGGGAAATTAAAAAAACCTGAAACCCTGTTCTCAAATTCTGTCATTTGTAACAAATACACATTTAACTACTACCATTATGACCTCTCAATAATAGAAAGTTGAATTACAACCAGTCAAAACTATTTGACTCAAGCAACTCTACAAGAAAAGCTGACAATCAGCTACTAATACCACTCAGAAAAACAACACAAAGCCCCCAACAGTAATTTCTTCAAGGTTATGGGGGGAAAGTAAATCATTCTAGCTCTGCTTAAAGCTAGCAGCTGTTAAGAGGAACTTTTTAGAAAGTTTTCACACTTGTACATGCAAAAGTTTTAATTATACAGTATTTCCTGCATTATCCCCAGCTCATGATATTCATAAAAAGAACACAAAAGAAGTGGCACACTTCACCTCAGAGGTATATGGCACCTCTCCAAATGAGCAGCATGCAGTTGGCATGTGGTCCTTACATCCCCAGAGTATGTTCCCATCTCTTCCGACACTCCAGTTCTAGTCTTTTCCATAAGATTTCTTCAAACTACATTGGTCTTTTGCAAGTATGGGAGGACATCCATACCTTAATTGTGAAGACATCCTCCACTTTGAATTTGCTAAGGGACCCAAAGCAGGACGGCTGCAGCAGATAATTTGCCCAAGTATTTATTAAGCATCATAGAAGGCTCTGCAGTTTCTAAGCCCTCTGTTGCTGCACCTGCATTACTAACTTTAGCTAAGCTACGAGCTCAAAGCTAGGTGGAGACATCTTTGTGAATTGCTGCCACACACTGACTGCACCACACATAAACCTTAAGCTTTGTGGTTATAGCAAATGTTGAAAGTCTTGCATAAGTCGCAATGATACTGAAGAAGTCAAATCTTTCTCCTATTAATGTTTGTAGCAAAACACCTATGGCAAAGGAAGCTTTTGAAGACCTTTGCATTGAGCAATGAGGCTGGAGAG
Organism: Aramus guarauna; assembly: GCA_013400195.1. Lineage (NCBI taxonomy): Eukaryota > Metazoa > Chordata > Aves > Gruiformes > Aramidae > Aramus > Aramus guarauna. Next base: position 90,765 of record VXBL01002935.1, read on the forward strand.
CAGCCCCACAGAAAGAGATCTGGGAGTTTAGGTTGATGGCAAGTTGAATATAGGTCAACAGTGTGTCCTGGCAGCCTAGGGTGCATCAAGCACAGCATAGCTAGCCAGTTGAGGGAGGTGACTGTCCCACTCTACACTGCACTGGTGCAGCCCCACCTCGAGTACTGTGTGCAGTTTTGGGCACCTCAATATAAGGACACCAAACTATGAGAGTGTGTCCAGAGGAGGGTGACCAAGATGGTGAAAGGTCTCAATGGCAAGACTTCAAGGAGAAGCTGAGGTCACTTGGTTTGCTCTGCTTGGAGAAGAGAAAGCTGAGAGCTGACCTCATTGCAGTCTATACCTTCCTCAATGGGGGCAGAGGAGGGGTAGGTGCTGATCACCTCTCTCTGGTGACCAGCAATAGGACATGAGGAAATGAAGCTGTGTCAGGGGAAGTTCAGATTGGACATTAGGAAAAAGTTCTACACTGAGAGGGTGGTTGGTCACTAGAACAGGCTCCCCAGGGCAGTGGTCATGGCACTAAGCCTATCAGAGTTCAAGGAGCATCTGGACAATGCTCTTAGTCACATGGTTTAGTTTGAGGTAGGAGCAGGGAGTTGGACTCAATGATCCTTATGGGTCCTTTCCAACTGCAGATATTCTATGATTGCTTTATCCATATGGAAAACTACTGCACATCATCCAACAATACCTGAGAAAACAAATCACGTACCATGGGTTCTCATTCTCAGAAATGGTTTTATACCATGCATTTTGGCTTCTAATAGTTTCAATGTCAATCAAGATGATGATAGTTACACATCAATAAAACAAAATTGTTAAGAGTTCATTCTGTGTACAGTGTTAATGCTTGCAGAGGACAATTGACCATAACAGATTAACAACCTGATTCAATACTAAGCAAACATTTACAGATGTATAGATATATAAACACTTCCCCAGAAACTCCTGACTGATTACTGACAAAAAAGTAAAATCCATTTCTGGGAAAAAAAAAACCACCACCAAAAACTCCCTACCACACAACCAGAAACCAAATAACAAAAAAACGACTTTCTTTTAGTAATATTCTGCTTCCTGCTAAAAAATTCTCAAGAGACTTACGCTTATACATGTTTATTTCCAAGAGTACACGTTCTGATATGCAGTCTTATCCCTTCTAAGTATACACTACTTTCAGGTCAGCCATTTAAAAGAGGTAAGTAGTCTCAAGCATCTCATCCTTAAACTAAAGTGTTTAAGTGAGTTAACAGAGTAATGAAAAAACCAACATTTCTACCACAGGAGCCTATTTTATTCCTTGAAAACTGGAAATTAACATACTGTACGCTACTGCCTTTAACAATATCTTCTTCAGTCTTTAGAAACACTCTTACTCATTTGATTTAGCATTAAAAAGAGAATAAATATAATACCTTACTGAATGTTGACACAAGACTTCAACACATTGGTAAGAATTTTGTCAGTTTGGAAAAGAGTTAGACCATACTAACCAGCAAGTCGAGGGAGGTCATTCTCTCACTCTACTCTGCTCTTGTGAGACCCCATCTGGAGTACCGTGTCCAGCCCTGGGGTCCCCAGTACAAGAAAGACATAGATCTATTGGAGTGAGTCCAGAGGAGGGCCACAAAGATGATCAGAGGGCTGGAATACCTCTCCTATGAAGACAAGTTGAGAGAGTTGGGGCTGTTAAGCCTGGAGAAGAGAAGGCAGAAAGGAGACCTTATTGCAGCCTTCCAGTACCTAAAGGGTGCCTACCAGGAAAGCTGGAGAGGGACTGTTTACGAGGGCATGTAGTGATAAGACAATGGGTAATGGTTGTAAACTGAAGGAGGGCAGATTTAGATTAGGTTCTGGGATGGCAAGGTTAGGTTTTGGGATGGCAAGGTTAGGTTAGCGGTTGGACTTGATGATCTTAAAGGTCTTTTCCAACCTAGATGATTCTATGATTCTAGATATTAGGAAGAATTCTTTACGGTGAGGGTGGTGGGACACTGGAACAGGTTGCCCAGAGAGGTTATGGATGCCCTCTCCCGGAAGTGTTCAAGGCCAGGTTGGATGGAGCTTTGGGCAACCTGGTCTAGTGGAGGGTGTCCCTGCCCATAGCAGGGGGGTTGGAACGAGATGATCTTTAAGGTGCCTTCCAACGCAAACCATTCTGTGATTCTATGACACATTGTTAAAGTGTTCTACTTATAGTAATTTTTACATTTGCATTACATTTGTCTTCTTTAAACTGTATCTCATAATTTTTTATCATTCCAAATGTGTAAATTCTCAGACAGTCTCACACTTTCACTAGTTTCTGCTTAATCCATTTTTGGATACTAAATCTCTTTCAAAACAAGCAATTATTTTGCTTTATAAACCACCTATTAAAATAGGATTTGGGCATTTTCAGTTTCAGAAATCCTTGTAGATTACATTCCTCATCTGCCACAGTAGTTTTACCTATACTGCCACAGCATACAATTTGGCTATTAAACCTCATATGTTTTAGGAAATATATGTACTTCACAAATAGGAAAAAATAGAGATATTCACTATGGATAAATTAAGGTTCCTAACTGCAACTAACAGCCATCCTGTAGAAGTCACAAAAATCACTCTCAGAATCTAATTTCAGATACCTTATAAATGCACATTTTCCCTAGAAGCAGTAATGACCAGATGAAATACACCAAAATGAGCCATTGCATTTAACTTTTTTTATAACAGCATTGAATACACAGCCAGGAACAGGAATACCACACACAAAGCTATTAAAATAAATACTTTTTCCTGTTCTTTAAAACATATGTTGCCTAAACATTCCCAGATATCTTTGTGTTGATTTTTTTAATAGAGGGCTGAGGCTAAATCAAGGATTGAGCATGCCAGCAGACTGGAGTGAATTGTCAATAGCTATCAGTTACTACCAGTATCAATCTTCTCATGCAAGCACAGAGCTTAAAGAGGCACTTCAGCTCAAAGCTCATTTACAGCATTGAGGACCAACTGCCTATTCACACTAAGTGCTAGAGTTTATATTATTTGCCATATTCATTATCCTAATTTTCTCCAGCAGATGAGTTTGGCAGTATAAACTTGTACTCTCTATAAAATACAAGAACAAGAGTCACCTACTCTACTGTTTCAAGTTTCCATCCTGGATGATCTACAAGACTTGCAAGAGTTAGAAACATGCTCCCCATTCTTCTAAACAGCCACACTGGACTATGAGGCACTTAGTTTAGCGGACAGAACTAATGCTTCAACTGTTGCAATAACCTCTGATACATGTTCTTCTATACCTATCATCCATGGGGCTGCTAACAGAAAAACACTTCTACCTCTTTCCTCAAATGATATTTGACTGCAGCCTCTCAGTAGAAAACAAGCCAAGTAAAACAGAAATGATGAAGCTCCTGCTTCTCCTCTCCAATATTTTTTTTTCCTTTTTTATAGTATTTTCATAGGAAAGGCTTTTCAGAAAACAAATATTATTTTTGAATCGTTCTAAGTGGGTGTCTTTGTTGCTGTAACTGGATCACAAGGAGTGGAATCTCTGACCATAACCATTTCCTACAGCTTGATTTTTTCCTCCAATTAAAATTCCAAATGAAATATAAAATCCAACCACTGCTTCTACTTGGCTGCTATGCAATTTCTTTCTCACTTTTTTAATTGAAGGGCTTTGGTTAAAATTATTTTTAATTTTTTTTTAAAAACCAAAGTAATCTAGTTATACATGGCTATGTATCCCCTACTTAGACAAAAATTCTGCAAAATTATTACCTTTCTTGAAAAGAGGGTGTTACCCAAATAAAACTGGAACCGTTTATTTTTTCTTTTAAAGTATGAGTATGTTTAACCAATTTTGATCTGTTACAATTTTTCTTACAATCATGCCTAGCTCATGCTCTTCCATAGTACTCAATGGAATAATGAACTTGATTTTCAGCTGCAATTACAACAAAGTGAGCAGAGCAAAGCTGCCAAGAGGATCAGCGTCTGCCAGCATGACCATGCTTTTGAAACATTTTTTGAGCATTCAAGCACAGGTTTACTACAGTCTAGCAAAACCATGAACAGTATAGGATCCTTTAGTTTAAGATGTCCAGTTCTGTAATTAAACTTTTTAACATGGACTCATATAGATAAGTCCCAAAATACACAATGACAGTATAAAACCTCAAACCTAGACACAACTAGGAAAAATAAACAAAAATATGTGAATATGACTGCAAGAAGAAACATATTTTGTAACAGCTTTCCACTGCATTTAGAGGAAAATAAATTAAAATTTGTAATTTTAAAATTAATTTTAATTATTTAAAAAAATGTAATGAAAATGTGGACTTGCTTGTGTAAAGGATAGATCAACAGTATAAATGAAATATTTATTATATTTGTACCTTTAAATTAGATTGTACAGTTTAGACATTAAGGCATTATCTACCATTAGTTGATGGTATTTAATAAGATATTATTTATAAATACAGTACCTTTCAATCTTACTATAATTTTTATTAAAAGGATATGCCTTTAAATCCACTTTGCCACATTTTTCATGTGATCACTGACCATTAAAATACACAATGTTGCAAAAAACATTGACAGCAAAAGCAGAAGTCTGAGATGCTGGTGTGATTAAAAGTTACACTAGAGATTTTGATAGGATAAATACACAACTGACTACTGAGCTTTAAATAGAGGATAGCACTGAGCTCCTAATCACAAGCATCATTAGCTTCAGTTTTAAAATTTATCGGTAGAAAAATAGAATTTCACCAACTACACAGAATTTCTTTTCTATGCAATAAATTAGATCCAGATAATCCTAAAGGAAGGCCAAGTAATATATACAATGTGTGGAGGGTCTCCATCCTACCCACTCTAAAAAGTAACTCAGTACATAACATATATGCCAACTTAATTGCTAGCTACTCAGCAAAATCTTGGTAGCAATCTAAAATACAAACAGCCATGAATTATAAATAGAGGAGTAAAACACTACCAATTCCTTTATCAACCTCATTCCAGCATTATAACATAATATTCAAGAAGAATCACAAATCTGACATAGTAAAATATATTAGAAACAATACTAGGTATGTAGCAGAAAAAGGCAGCAAGTCAAACATGAAATGTGTTCCACAGTAACTTTTCCTGCTACTATCCCCCTTCTACTTCATCAACAGCAGCATTTCATATTTATACCTTACATCAACCCAACTTTTGGCATCATGTACATCTTCATGGAATTTGACTAAGTATTTTTAACCTCGTTACCAAGGGGAGTTTGCACCTTTTAAATTTTGCACATTATGATGCCAGCTTTTTTTTTTGTGTACCACAAAATTCCCCTCTGAAGTTTTACAAAGAACTGTATCCAGGTCTGGATAGTAGTACACTACTAATTTCCATTTCCTAAATGTAACTAAGTGTTGAGTGATAAATAAGTGTTGAGAGTTTCCAGGGGAACGGCAACTGTATTTAAAGCCTCTTACTAATAGATCAGTAACTAAAACCTAGCTCAGGTGAATAAAGCTAATAGCTATTCTCTTAGTACAACTTTTTAGGTAGACCGTAACCACCTTTTTTCACTGATCCAGTTCCTTTTGTCTGGCAACTATAACATTTACTGAAGCACAGTCATAAATGACATGAAAGGGTACACATTTGGTATAATTCAGCTGAGTTCAGAGATCTAACTGGTCCAGATATATGAGAGAGGGTAAGAAACTGCCAAATCTCAGAGTTATTGCTTGGACCACAACATAGGGTAGTATGCAGTATATGAGGTAGTGCAACTCTACATCAAAAAGCAGCAAGAAGCAGTCACATTAAAACCTATTTCTTGTAAATTGTCCAGTATCTGCAAGCCATCAATGTCCTCACTGCTGTATTGCTAGATTAAAGCTAGTACATTCAATCCCACTTTGATTGTAGCACAGTCTAGAAATGAAGACAGCTCCTGGAAACACTTTCCAATTCTGAGCCCACATTATTTCCCTTTAGGGCCTAAAAGAGTCAATATCCTGTCAGGGGCATCACTGGAAATAACATGAACTACATTTAATGATACATAGAAAATACATTGGATGTTTGGTCTCAGCATAGAAAATTATGAAGTACTAGTGATATTCCGTGAACTTGATAGTAAATAGCTCTACTGACAGTATAAAATAGTGTACTGACTCTGAAGCATAATTCAAATTCAATAGTTTAGAGTCTGGTAAAATTCTAGGTATAACACCACAGAACTCAATGTTACCAATCTGTGCTGTTTCTTGAAACCAACAGAAGTATAAACCTAGCCAAAGAGTAGTTTATGGATGTGGTAGGTTGACCCTGGCTGGAGGCCAGGTGCCCACCAGAGCTGCTCTACTGCTCCCCTCGTTCACTAGACGGGATAAAAAGTATAACAAAAAGCTTGTGGGTCGGGATAAGGACAGGGAGAGATCACTCACTTATTAATTGTCACAAGCAAAACAGACTGAACTTAGAGAGAAAATTCATCTAATTTATTCCCAAACAGAATAGAGGAATGAGAAATAAAATAAAATCTTAAAAAACACCTCCCTCCACCCCTCCCAGCTTCCCAGGCTCAACTTCACTCCTGGCTTCAAACCTCCTCCGCTCCAGCGGCACAGGGGGACGGGGAATGGGAGTTACGGTCAGTTGATCACACGTTGTTTCTGCCGCTTCTTCATCCTCAGGGGAAGGACTCCTCCAGCATAGAGTTCCTCTCGCCAGAGACAGTCATTCACGAACTTCTCCAATGTGAGTCCTTCCCAAGGGCTGCAGTTCTCCACGAACTGCTCCAGCGTGGGTGCCTTCCATGGAGTGCAGACCTTCAGGACCAGACTGCTCCAGCATGGATCCCCCATGAAGTCAGAAGTCCTGCCAGAAAACCTGCTCTGGTGTGAGCTTCTCTCTCCATGGCTCCACAGGTCCTTCCAGGAGCTTGCTCCAGTGCGGGCTTCCCACAGGACTACAGCCTTCTTCAGGTGCCTGCACCTGCTCTAACATGGGGTCCTCCATGGGCTGCAGGTGGAATCTCTACATCCCCTCATCCTTCCTCCATGGGCTGCAGGAGGACAGCCTGCCTCGCCATGGTCTTCACCACGGGCTGCAGGGGGATCTCTGCTCTAGCACCTGGAGCACCTCCTGCCCCTTCTTCTGCACTGACCTTGGTGTCTGCAGAGTTTCTTACATCTTCTCACTCCTCTCTCCAGCTGCAAAAGCTCTGTTTTTCCTCTTTCTTAAATATGTTATCACAGAGGCGCTGATTGGCTTGGCCTTGGCCAGCAGCAGGTCCGTCTTGGAGCCAGCTGTCATTGGCTCTATCAGACACAGGGGAAGCTTCTAGCAGCTTCTCACAGAAGCCACCCTGTAGCCCCCCCACACACACCAAAACATTGCCATGCAAACCCAACATAATGGACAGTAATGGGAAGTAAATGATATGCAGCGCCCTTTACTCATACAATGGTGAAAATTGTTTCAGAAACCCATAATGAAGGGATTGGTTCTGTTCATGAGGAAGAACAGCCTCACAACTAACCCTTCCAGTCTGATTAGTCCTGGCTCCTGAGCCTTCCCAATTGCCCTATATTCCTTTCCTGAATTCATTTTTCTGTAGGGACGACAGAGGAATAGTAAGGAGAGTGTGTCCTGGTTTCAGCTGAGAGGGTTACTTTGCTTCATAGTAGCTAGCATGGGGCTATGTTTTGGATTTGTGCTGGAAACAGCGTTGATAATATAGAGATGTTTTTGTTATATGGACCTGTTGTTGTTGAGCAGTGCTTACACAGATCCAAGGCCTTTTCTGCTTCTCGTGCTGCCCTGCCAGCAGGATGGCTGAGGGTACACAAGGAGTTGGGAGGGGACACAGCCGGGACAGCTGACCCAAACTGACCAAAGGGATATTCCATACCCTATGATGTCATGCTCAGTTTATAAGGAGCTTGGGGGAAGAGGAAGAGGGGGGGTGGCAGCGTTCGGAGTGCTAGTGTCTTTCTTCCCATGTAACAGTTATGCATGATGGAGCCCTGCGTTCCTGGAGATGGCTGAACACCTGTCTGCTCATGGGAAGTGGTGAATGGATTCCTCGTTTGCTTTACCTATTAAACCATCTTTATCTCAAACCATGAGTTTTCTCACTTTAACTCTTCCAATTCTCTCTCCCATCCTGCTGGTGGGGGGAAGTGAGCAAGCCGCTGCACGGTGCTCAGCTGCCGGCTGGGGTGGAACCAGGACAGCGTGACAACCTGTTTAAGCTCTCACATCTCACATGCCTTGAGCCAAACAAGACCACAGCTGAGAGCCAGTGTACTGTTAAAGCTTGATTGCTGTATATGGCAATTGAAACCATTACAGATGTCCTTGCCGAACAAAACACGTTGAAAGAGGATTCTTTTTTTAATCTCCCTAAAAGCCACAAGCTTTTCCCTCACAACTCTAACCATAAGCTACACAGGTTTGAGAGAGCTGTAAAACCTTCACAGATCACCAGTCATGCATACAATTTTAAACTTAGCTGCTTCTTACTCTCTAAAAAAACCTACTTCTAGAACTCATGAGATAAAACTGTGTGTAGGGAGGACAGGATCGAGCATTTATAACTAACTCCATCTTATCCTACTTGCATTGTGTGCCATACACACATTTTAAATTCTGTGACTGTATCTATAAGAGGTTCTTCAAGATCTGGGAATATTTCTAGAGACTATAACCATGTTCAAATACTCATAGCTATACACTAACGTACATATATGTGTGTGTATATATATATTAGCAGTTAAACTTCAAGATTCCAATACCTGGAGAAGTTTCAAACATTAATTCAACATTTGAGGATATTAACATGAAACATTTGACTTTCATATTTTACTGTGTTCCTCTTTTGTTACTACCTAAAAGCAGTACTCCTCCCAAGTAAAAACTTTATGAACTACTGTAAAATGTTGTTTTTATTGCTAATACTTATCACAAGAAGAGATTTGGACATATATGTACACAAAATATCATAAAGCCTATGTTCTGTATGCTACTGGAAAAATCTGTCATCACTAAAGAGGTGACTTTAATAAAAAAGGGCTTATCTAGGTATGTGGTATTAAAGAGATTTAAAGTGATAGGCAGTGAAATAAATCACTGCAAAGGAACAGATGAGATTAAAATATTGAAACCTAAGAAAGGAAAATCAAAGTTGATTCAGAATCACATTTATGAACATCATCTATCCTGACTAAGACTGAATTTCAAGAACGATACAAACCAAGTATGCAATCTGCCTAAATATGCATAAATTATACATATTTATTTATAATGTATATTTAGTATTCATCAGTAGCATGTTTACATGACAGGACACTTACCTGATACAACTTCATGAGCAAAAAGATTGACAAAATAAACAAAAGACTGTGGAATTAAGCAATGAGAAGGCTAGTAGAGAGCATAGTTCCTGGCTCCCAAACTGGCCTACAGATTTTTCTGGTTTGCAACATTTCAGAGACAAAACCATCAACATTTTTCATGATCTTCATAAGTGGCAGATCATACTTAGGGGTGGAAATTCAGCATGTGACTATCCAAAATCATATCCCTGATACTTTAAATTAAAAGAAATTCCAAATGCAAATAGTGGGAATTGGCATTATCACGCTAACAGTATCGAACTCAGGTCTGATACTGTTAAATAAAACGCAAGTTCCTCAGCATTTGTTGCTTGGGTTCAGCAAATATATAGTTCTAATTAAGGATCAAGCTGCTTAATTCTATTTTTCAGGTTTTTATTTGGTTCAAAAAAGAAAAAAGTATTTATCTTATAAAAGACACTTTTTATACCAGTAGATTAGTTGAACCACGTACATGGCTGCTTACACTAGATTCTTTTGTACTGACAGACTGTTCAATTTCATCAACACAGTATTATTTTATCAACATGCCTAATGAAACTTACTAGTTTGACATGATTTGGGAGATATGATACCTATCTATTCGTACATATATGTAAAAAAAATTAAAATATTCTTACCAAGATGACTTGGAAAAGAACTGGAAAAAGATGAATTTCTTCCACAAGGCTGTAAAAAACATATTTTAAGATTTATTTTAAAAGACAGGAAGTGAATTCTTATTTAACACGCTAAACTCACAAAAGGAGCAGAGTAATAGAACAGTTGTTGCCAAAATCCATGACCCAGAACCTCAGCATTTGACTAGCTCTCAACAAAAAATGAGCTTCACTCCAGCTATTAAATAGAAGCAGCAATGTTACACTGCTTTGGAAATTACTTTTAGGTCTGCTTCACTGATGCGATTCAAGTGAGTGGAACAGTAATTAAATTAATATTTTTTTAATGGCAGAAATTAATCAAATTTCAGAAATATAATACTATACATACTATGAAACAGTCTGTGTGCGCCATTAAATAATTTGAATTAACAGACTCGGCACACATAGTGAAATTTAAATACGCTGTGTTTTTTAAAGCATGCTACATTAACTAACTTCTTGGGTTTAACATATTAATATATGACACATTTGTCAGTCACTTCTCTTGACAATACTGAGGAGTGGTTACCCAAATGACTTTAGCTATATTCTCCTGAATTTCAAAACCAGGTACAAACCAACATATATACACACACACACATACTTACAAGAAAGAAGAATATTCTCAAAAACCAGTAATACTTTACATTAATGCATTCTCTTCTATTCTTAGAACCTAAACCACTTCATACTTATGACTAAAGCATCTGTTTCCCTCACAAACACTACAATGACACATGAATTCTACAATTACATACTCTTTCCTGTATCATCTAATTTGAAGAATGATTCTCCATTTTCCTTACACAGTATACTAGATGCCTATTCACCAACCACCACTGACAACACCAAATTGTGAGTTTCGAAGATTTTTCTCTTATGTCTTTGTAACATTACTGAAGTCCTTCATAAACAATAGGTAGGTTTAGCCTTGTGATACAGATATAAGACAAGATTGTATTATGAACGTCCATGTAATAAATGCAAAACTCAAGCACAGAGAGCACATCTGAAAGTGCTGAGGATGTCCACTATCACTGTATGCTCAACATGAGACAGGTGCTTTTGAACACTTATTCAGGGAACTCAGCATAAAACATGTAACAAAATTGCCCTGTAAGCAGTATGTCAGTTAAAACCACAAAGTTATATTATGTAGTTGTCTATGAATAAACAGAAGTTATATCTGACTAAAATAAGCATTCAGTTTCATATCTGTGTAATACCCTATACTGGCTTCTGGTACAATGATAATCAGATGAATTTTGTTTGGTAAACTACTTGTTAAAAAGAACTCATACATTCATAAATTTACATGTTTCCATTTAAGAGACTTCATTCATGTCCAGTAAGAAAGAGAAGAAGATATTATTTTCATGTAAACTAAAGCACTAGACTGTGAAGTGAAGCCACTAAACGGAATTGCACACACCCTTCTACCAACTACATGAAAAAACTGAAAGGGGGCTAGAACAAACATCCAAGGGTCATAAAATCATAAAATGTGTCATTTACGTTAATGTCACCTCTCAGAGCCCTGATCATTCATGTTTGCTGAAATCATGTTACGTAAAGGAAATATAATAAGGAATGAAAGGCATGCTAACAGAACAATCATATTTATGAACAACTGAGAATTACTTCGAAGACAGGTATGTGCATTAAGTATAAATAATGGTTTCCTATTTCATATTCTTTTCCTATTTCTCTGGTACGTGCATTCACCTAAATGTAATAATGATGACCATATAGAACCTATATGAAGTCAGGGTAGGAGCAGGGGCTTAGTGTAAGGAGATTTGTTACATTGTTCAGCACTGGAACGTGGAACTAAAGACAAGTAAAAGGCATCCACTAAATTGGTCAAAACATAACAATATAATTGTATACACCTATATAAACATGTTTAACATAGCTACATAACAGCCTTGTTCAACCAAATGCGTTCAATTTTTCTTGCATACAGAAACGTGTAAAAGCACAAGTTATACCCAACAGAAAAAAATAATACACTCTGAGAGAGGAAGAAGAGTTTATGAAAGAAAGAATTTCATTATTTCTAAGTTTAGAAGCTTGAATTTAAGGACAATTTATGTTCTTATTAAGTTGATGGAAAAAATATTCACATGCAAGGAAATGCCAACAAGTTCCCTACATAGGTCAGTAGAACCTGAAAACTATTCTCCTCTGTGCCATCTAACAACACTTAAATAGACTGTTACGGCACCTTGGACGCAGTCAAGTCATAAGAGAGTTCCAGGATTGCAGATAGGAGAGTTGTTATATTTGAGGTTAATTTTTCAGGGCCAAATCTACTAGTTAAATTAAAAGCTTAGACCGTGCCTGTAAAACAGAATTTTGCTGATGTGGGTGTAACAATCCTGGATGTAAAAAAGGTCATTTAAACACCACAGACTTCCAAAAAGAGCAACTACTGTAACAGCAATCACACTGATAAAATGAAGTTTTGCCAGCACAGACCTTCTTATGCTAAAGGTATATTGGAATTACTTACCCCAGCAAAAGCTGCTTGCTTTGCTACATAAGCAGCATTTAAACTGAGAACACATTGGGAGTATAATACAATCGAATACCAAGAATAGCTAAGCAATCCTAGTCTAGGCAAAATCTAGAAAAACTCCTTCGTGGTAAAGAATAAATTATGAAACAATTAGATTCAGAAACTATAAGCAGTCCTGCCTGTTACAGTGTTATGAAGTCAGTTATACTTTCTGCTGAGATAAGCAAAGACAAAACTAGAGCTACTATGGCTATTCTTAAAGGTCACCTGCAAACCTTTATGATTCAAATAAGAAATAGCTGCAGCCTTTAAAAAAATTACATACATAACTTAGCTAAAGCATAAAGTCGCATCAAGCAACGTATTAAGACAAAGCTTAAATCTGATTTACCCCAACTTTGCATATATATGCACAAGAGAGCGCAACGTTACCACATTCTTCATTGCTATCTTACATAGTTTTACAAAGGAAATGTCTTAAAGCAGTTGAAAGAGTTTAGCTATGGAATTTATTTCACAGAATGGTCATATTCTAAATCAAAAGTAGTTTGGTTCTTTTTTGAGACTTTTATAAAATTTATACTAAATTATGTCCTATTCTGTTTGGAAATCTTAACAGAATCATTATCATACATAAGCAAATCATAACTCTCAACATCAAGTACTTGCATTTTCTTCTCACTTAAATCTACACCCAAATAAACAACAGTAGCTCAGAATAACTGGTCATCTGATTTTATAAGACTTGCCAGCAGTACAGTCTCGATTTTTAGCACTCTAACATTCTTTGATGAAAAAACAACAGGACATTTCAGTTGTATGTGTTCAAGCTGGCTATTATACCAAGTTAGGTATAACAGGGAAAAGAATTTAGAGTGAAATCAATAAAACTTCTGCTCTTGTGTCACTGACAAAGCAATTTAAGAATGTCACTATTTTATTCCTCTAAAGTTGCTTAACAATTAAATATTCTTATTTAGCACTTTTTTAGTAAATTCTCTACTCAAATACAAAATCATAAATTCTACACATCCAGATGGCTGTTTTCCTCCTTTATAGGTAGGATTTACCTGTAGATAGGCTATAACTACAGTGGCAGCTGGTCTCTAAATAAAGGAAACAGGGCAAAAATCTTCCATAAAAATACAGTGCAGTAAATTTAAAAAATTTTAAAAAAAGACGTATTTCTGCTCTTTAGTCACTTCATTTTCAAAAATCAGTGTATTATAGTATTGTCATAAGTTTTTATTAAAAAAGCCACAGATTACTACAGTTGGAGTAAACACTACTAATTAGTGAGTCTTTCACTTCTCATTATACAGAATAAATACCTTTTCTAGAAAGGACTGCAATGCAACAAATACGATATACCTCACAATAAAAAACAGGAGTTAATACACAAACAGAATTTGATTTGGACCCCTGACAAATTACTTAAGAGTTCATGCTCTTTACACCCTGATGCACTGCAATCTGCTGCAGTTCATGTCTATATTTTTGGTCTGGATCGTTCACAAAAAACCCCAAACCCACAAGTGTGCAAATGTTTGTATTATCAAATTGAAAAGCTGCAAAAAAGGCTAGAGAATAAATACAAAACGGCAAACTCACCCACGACCTCATGCTGCTATAGCAGCATAGAAAGTTGGTTGAGATGGTCAACTGGAAACTTGATTTCCCTCTCAAACAGCAAGTAAACTCATGGATATGAGTTTCTAAGTTGGAATAGCCTCTCAGAGCCACTGGTACATTGAATTAATTAGAGAAGAGTTCACATAAATTTACTCTTTTTGGGTGAATCCCAAATAATAAAGACCCACCACTGAACTGGAAAGTTTCAAAGTCATCTTACTGCCACACTTTCATACCATGTCCTTCAGCAGCTGGTCAAAGGCAAAGACAATGACCATTGATTTTAAGAAATATTATACCAAGGCACAATTTACAATGGTACCTACCATAAAATACATCAGTGAGAACATCTATCAACCTTATCTTTAGGGGTCCAATTATTTTAAAGTCGATTTTCTTGAAAAGAGTTATTCTTCAATTCCAATTCCTAAGCTTTCTCAGCTACTGTAGTTTACATTTCAAATGACCCAGGGGGCAAAGAGGAAGAGAGAACTTTTGGCCTTTCTGCAGGCATAAAATAATGTTGGATATAGAATAATTAGATTTTTATTTCATGCTTTATTTTTTGTAGTAGACTGAAAAGGAAGATAAACACAACAATGAAGATCTGTAATGTAAGAAATACGCAGCAGAGTTATTTGATGATTATATTTTAAAGATTTTTCACAAGTGTATAATTAATATTGAACATGAGAAACCTATCAAGGAAAGGCTGACTGCTATTCATAAACACAAAGGAACAAGATTTGAGAATTAAAATAAATATACAACACTAAGAAAAATATCTGAAGTGGGATATTTCTTCTTTCAAATATCTTGAGTATTTGCTACAACTGCCAAAGCATGTGAAATTCAAGGAAAATATTTTTCAATAAGTATTGAATATGAAGATTTGTATTAAATGTACTAATCCATAGCAGTTTTGGTTTTATCATGTATCAGCAGTTGAATTAATAACTTCCAGTAATTACATGGTAAAATGAAATGTAATTTTCATTGAATGTAACTTTCAGTTCCAGCATAAGCTCAAAAATTGTCTGTTGCACACACTTATTGGAAGGGTATCAGTGCGATCCCAGTCACTTTGCCAGCAGTTTCAGCAATCTTACTAAAGGAGAACAGTTTATATTTTCAATTCCTGTTCAGTTTCCAGCTTCAAAATTTGTATTTTTATAGGAATATTTGTCTTTTGATATGTTTAAGCCACAATGTATTGTGTTTTACCAATTTCCCATTATTTTGTACAATTTTACGCTTGCCTATTCACAGGTAGTATAGAATATCTAACCAACAATCCCAAAATAAAGTGTCCCCCTTTTTTTATATAAAATCATAATACAAAATGATTCCCAGTCAATGAAGCAGAAATTGCAAGAAGGCATGAAAATTACATTAAATTAAAAAAAAAAAAAAATTAGAAGTGTATGTGTTATCAGCCCCAAATATTACATACCTACAACATGGTATAAAACAAGAAACTGCTATGATCAAAAGCTTGAGGAGTACTATGGGTTATAGTACCTGTAAGGGTTAAATTCAACTCTGCTCTGCACATTGAGTGGCAACATAAAGTCTCTGCATTACTGAAATTATACCAATTTTCTGCTTTTCAGGGTATATAAACTTTGTTTCACTTTTAAAAAAAAAATTACATGAAGTTTGGTTCCTTAAAAACATCTGATTGAAAAAATTGTATTTCTTTCCCTTGAGTATTAAGTCCTAAGGTATATTTTGCTTGAAAAATTTATATTAATATTTCCATTATGCATTATCTTCCTGGTCTCTTGACACCTATGAGTCAATGTTTCCTCCTAGCTTTGAAAAATAATTGATTTAGTCTAAAACATTAGAAATACATATTCAAGCCCTTTTCCATAGTCTCCCATTTTCTTCCTTGCCAAGATTATAAAATATCTTAATTCACTCTGATAGCAAGGATTTGAGATTTAAGCCCACAGTGTTCCAATTCATATTGTTGAGGACACTCTAGAAAAGACAAATTACTTCTCTGAATGGACTATCTGTGAAGTGCTAGGATCTAGACTGTAAAGTAATATGCCAGGCTATTCCTAGTTGACCAGTACTATCTAAATAAAAAATGCAACATTCCTCCTGAGATTAGATTGGGGGTTTTTGTGGGTTTTTGCTTGGTTGTTTTTTTCTTTTTTAAACAGAGTGTAGCTTTCTGTATATAATAAATTTAGTTGGTTCCACTGTCAGCCACAAATATAGTCCAATATTGCCACTGACAATACCTACACACCACAGTGTATTTCCGTTTGTTCAGTGATATGTTTCAATATGGATACATAGTTGATAATTTGTCTACTCCACTTATCTCTAAGAAACAAAAACAGCGAAAGCATCCATTGATTTACATATTATACAAACTTGTAGAAAATGACAGAAACTGATTTACAAAGCCAGAAACTGACACTAACTGTAGTTTTGATCGATTCAGTTTTCCATGATCATTTTACAGAATTTTTTCCTCTCACTGTGCATAACAATCAAAACTGGATTCTGAGCTCTACATACTGTTACTAGAAACTAGAATTTACTACAGAACAAAAGCTCAATTTAGGGACAATTTTCAAAAATCTAAGGTGAATCTATACCACAATTTGCAAATACCCTCAAAATTATTCTATTCAAACTGTCTTAATACATTTAACATTAGTTTTATTTCACTCTGAAAGAAAACATTTTCAGGAAAACTGGATTCTACTAATGGGTCCAGTCTTAGACAAAACAACTGGATGATTGTTCTTTCTGCTAAAGACTGACTTAGGAGACTCATTTCCAAGTCCCTCATCAATTTTGGTTCAAAATGATCTATAAGTACACCAGTTACAAGGCTCAACTGAACCAAAGCATGTCAATCATCCATGACAAATTTTGGTATTTCACTGAAGTATATCTATGTTTTAGTTTAGACAAAATAATATATCTCAGTGAAATTTTGTTAAGAGTTCCCGCTACCAGAATGGACAGCAATGAGGACTTAAGAGTAATATAATAATCAGTAAGAGTTCTGTGGAAAAGAAATGCAAATCTTACTTTAAAAATACACATCTCACAATCAGACTCTTGGGATGTCTATAAAAATAACCATATTTCTTCATAAACTTTCAATATCAGATGAATTAAAACACAATGAATTTTAAGTATGGTCAAGTTATGAAAATTTCTGATAAACCTAGTCATCTCCTGAACTATCAGAAACAACACAATTAAAACTCTTTTAAAGTACAATTACAGTATCTTACTCTGAAAACTGATTTTTAAGAAGTAGTATCCCGCAAGAAATGTTTCAGCTTAAGGATGAAGTTCACTAATCATCACAAATGGAACTGATGAAAGTCTAGTAAATCTTACTTCCTTTAAGGATCCTAAACCATTTTTTTAGCAGAGCATTCTTGATGCTGTTGCTATTAAAGCTTGAAGACTAATATTTCCTGAAGTTTTTGTTCAGGTTGTGACTGCATATTTCTGACTGTTATTATATCCAACTGGAAAATAAGAAAAACAATTCCATTCTTCCTTGAGTTTTAAAGACTTGTTTGAAGGTAAGGAAGCGCAACAACGTTAATCCTTTTTCCAATTCTGCTACTTTTTATTATTATATTAAATAAAAATTGCATTAGAGTTTTTATAAGTTAATTTTCAGATTTTTATCATAAAATACATCCTGATGTTTCACAAAACTATAATATTGTTTAGAATAAATCACTAGCTGATTAGACAAGTTATTTCAACCATATTTCAGATACTTTTCCAAAGCCTTTTTTTTTTTAATATTTTTTAAAGCATTTGTGTATTTAAAACTTAAAAGTCAAGCCTGACTGAGATTTCAGCCCTAAGTAGACACAATTTCTTAAATGTAATGTCATTGTTTGCTAAATAATTTTAACTGTTTTGATATATGAAAAAGCTTCAGACAACTCTGAAAAAACTTTTAGTCATATGATTTAGTTTTAGGTAGTCCTGCAAGGAGCAGGGAGTTGGACTCCATTGTTATGGGCCCCTTCCAATCTGAGATATACTACGATTCTGTGATATGAAAAACACAATAGTATGTCAAGCAACTTTTTCTTGCTTCTGGCCTTCTATAGCTAAGCACTCTCATGCCCGAGAGTGTTCATGCAGAACTACTTGCACAAATCAGGATTGCAATTAGTCTTTTACATCAACCAAGACCTTTGGTTATTATTCTTATGCCTAAATATTATAAACACAATCTGTTAAAAGAAAGAATGAGGGTGAGAAAGTACTTCATTCACCAACAAAATCAACACTCTACCAGTAACCCTGGAACATTTTCAAGACAGCAAAGCATTCACTTTACACCTCAGACTTGCAACACTTTATTAGTCAGATGATGATAATGAAAGCTTCTGAACACGTATGGTTTTTTTGAAACACGATCTGTAAGGTATAAACATAAACACATCCATCTGCTAAATTACTGAGCTATGTTTTCAATGCACTAAATAAGGCAAAAGTAGGCCTTACACCTTCAACCTAACTCATTTGAGACTCCTCTCTTCACATTTCATGCAGATCATGACACAGCAAGGAAGTAGTGTAAAGGACAAAGTTCTAAAATACAGTCTACAGTATTGTAATTCTTTCTACATATTGTCCTCCCCCCAAAAAAAGTTCTTACTGAATTTAAAATAAAATAAAAAAAAACAAACACCTTTGGATTGATAGAGAGATGGCTGACTGGGGACAAATGGAAGGGAGTGGGTAAGATAAAAGCAAAGGTCCCAGTTCACACACCAGAGGTTGTTTCTTCAGGCAGTCAACTAACATTGACTTCACGTGTTCTCAAGTCCAACAATATTTCGTTCTACTACATGACAAAATGACAAAATGGCTGTCACAACCTCTAAAGAATGGCAGAAGTTTGAAAGAGAGATACAACAGAAGGCTTGCAAGCCTTCCACAAAGCAAGACGTCTTCTTCACAGAAGCACTTGTAATCAAGCATCTCTTAAACATTTAAAAAATAATTAAGGAATATCTAAAGGAAAAAGAGCCATTAAAGTGAACTTAAGCCATCCATTCAACAATGGGATTAAAATCTGAATTGAAAGTGAATATCAACATTTCAGATTTTAGGTGATTAACCTCTAATTGTTCTTTCTATGCAGAGGGAAGAAACTGGTAAATATTTTACAACTTTCTAAAAATCCAAATATTTCTTTAATAAATAGTAACTATATAGCTATGAAATATCCTTATCTGTATTCATTTAGTAAGCAGATAGAACATCGCCACTCTGTTACAATAACAAGGTTATCTTTCAGTCCTTTATTTCCTCCATTTAAAAAAGCAACTAAAACAGAACAAACCCACAAAAACTACCTAAAATACATTATTTAAAAAACAAACAAACAAAAAACAACACAACAGCATGAGCAAGAAAATGTTGAGAAAACATTTGAGAAGAGTAGGATTTAGGTGTCCTCATGGTCTTAGAATTTCCAGTCATAAAAAGTAAAAGTATCTATCTTTATATATGTGGATAAAATGGGCCTAAAGTTGGATTTGCAATATTCAGAACACTGAGCAGGGATCTGGCTGATCTAACAAATATGAAGGCTTAAAATGCTCCTATCTTCTAGGTTCAGTAATCAATACTCAATTAGGTTTCACAGTCTCAGGCATTATTCATTTCTTTTCTTTTTTAAAAAGGGTAGTTTGGGGGTTTTGTTTTGATGGTTACCAAATGTCTCCCTTAGAAGTGTAAAAGACACCCAGGTTTCAAACCTCTTTCACAATCCCAGCCTTCTCTCTTTAGCTAGTCAGTAGGCTATGTTCACTCTA
>VXBL01002935.1:110876-169156 GCA_013400195.1 Aramus guarauna
CAAAAGAAAAAAAAAAAAAAAAAAAAAAAGAGGTTCATCAGACCACAGAAGGAGAAAATAAATTACTTTGTCACCTATTTTTTTAGTTCACCATCTGGCAAAGTGAGATCAAAGTGTATACCTTGTTTAGAACTCTTCGCTTTCATAGAGGCGATTTAAAAGACAGAAATTGTGATGTTACTGGATACTAACTTTTGAAAAAAGTTGTATGGGTGGTGTGAAAATCTGGGTATTACAGACATTCTAAGCTGAACAAATGAGTAGAAGCTATTCTGAAGAGCAGAACTGATGGGCATGCACAGAGAAAGAACCAAGTCATTCATTTTAAAGAGATGAAATGTCAAATCCATGACAGATCTTTGAAGAAGTCAGTCAGCACATGGACAAAGAAGAGCTGATTTATACAGTATTCTTGAGCTTTCAAAACGTATTTTATAAGGACCCTTACTGAAGGTTCTTTAAAAATAGGCAGGACTGTTCAGATTGCTAAAGGAGACAATATGCCAGAAATTTATGAAGTCATGCATGCTTCTCTTTCACTGTAAGAACTTGATGGCATCAAGTTAAGTGGCAAGTGCCAGAGTAAACAAATCCAAAGAAAACTCCTAAAGGTAAGTCTTCACATGCAGGTGATTATGCTATGGAATAACTATTAATGCTGAAAGTTATTTGTCAATTTTTTTTCTGAATCCACGTAAATTAAAATTAAAATTACTCATCAAGAGCTACTATCTACAGAACAACATGTCTCCTTATACAGCTTCTGAAAAAAACCAACTCACGGGGGGGCTGAGAAAGCCTGTAGAAAGCCACTCACTTGCCTTTTTCCTATAGCCTTCTCTGGGCACCTATAATTGAACACAAAACAAGGGATTGGATGGTGGTTTAGATTTGCTTCATACTGAACACAGGATTTGTGGCAGAGCCGAATTCACTCAAGTCTGCAAGTCCAACTGTAGTACCCTAACCAGCTGACACTTCCACACTACCTGCTAATTTTTTATTTGCTATTTATATTCCCAATGGCAAAAATTCACTATTGAAAGTAAAAAGAATCAAGAATGAACGGTATTTTCTCCTTCTGTTCAATGTTTTACATTAAAAGAGTAAATATGTGAACCTTACAACATGACATTTTTCAATAACTGACTTTACAGTAACATCAAGTAGAAGCCTCACATGCTGAACTTAGACATTCAGCAATTGATCAGCAACACAAAAGAGGAAATAAAATTACAGTTATAAGGTTAATAGCTAATTTCTTTACTAAAGGAGAATTTTTATAAAATGTAACACTAAGGACTTGTGTTTTACATTAAAAACAGTGATTAGTATTACAATCAGTACATGACTAGACTATGAGAACTCACTTGCAATAATAAACTCTGACCACTGCCTTTGATATGAATTACAATGATGTGCAACATGACAACAGTGTTATTGGCTGACACACAACTTAACATTTCAAGGGTCTGCTTCTGGGAAAGTTTTCCTGTCTGGTGTTATTTAATAAGGCAACATACGTGCAAATACTATAACAAATAATAGGAATAGCAAAGATCATATGAATTCTTTGCTGGTTTATATTAGCATTATTTCTCTAACAAGAAAATGAGCAGGTTTACAACTCAATTTTCATAGATGTGAAACTAGTGTAATCAGAATCAGGTTCAAAATCTACATAAATATTCTCCAAAGTTCTAAAAAAAACCCCAAACCTGTATAATCTTCTGACAATCTCTCTCAATCCATCTGCACTGTAATTTTCTCAACTAATGTTGTACACCTCTAACATGTAATTCTAGTGTTCAGTTCAGTTGGACTAGGCCCTATAGGCTTGCCTGTTATCAGAACTCCACCATATTATTTTATTCATATTCATTCTGCCCCTCTCCTCCACTCTGGTGAGACCCCACCTGGAGTACTGCATCCAGCTTTGGCGGCCTCAGTACAAGAGAGACATGGACCTGCTGGAGAGAGTCCAGAGGAGGGCCACAGAGATGATCAGAGGGCTAGAGCACCTCTCCTTTGAGGACAGGCTGAGACAGTTGGGATTGTTCAGCCTGGAGAAGAGAAGGCTCCAGGGAGATCTAATTGCAGCCTTCCAGTACCTGAAGGGGGCCTACAGGAAACACAGCGAGGGACTGTTTATCAGGGAGTGTAGTGACAGAACAAGGGGTAAGGGGTTTAAGCTAAAAGAGGGTAGATTTAGACTAGATGTTAGAAAGAAATTCTTCACTGTTAGAGTGGTGAGGCACTGGAACAGGTTGCCCAGAGAGGCTGTGGATGCCCCATCCCTCGCAGTGTTCAAGGCCAGGCTGGATGAGGCTTTGGGCAACCTGGTCTAATGGAGGGTGTCCCTGCCCATAGCAGGGGGGTAGGAATGAGATGATATTTGAGGTCCCTTCCAACCCAAACCATTCTATGATTCTCTGATTACAGAAAACAAGAAAACATATAAAACCAGAAGATCAGATCTATTTAGAAGCAAATAAATCTACTATTTAAAGTGAGCACTTCAACCTTAAACTGGAAAATTAAAATGACTAATGAAAAGAACAAAGCGTTTTAAAAGCAATTAATATAATCCCACTTTAATCAATTCACCAGGAAAGAGAAGCACTGAAGTGCTGGCCCTCTAGTAGAATGGCAAAGAAACTACAGCAGGTTCAAAGATAATCTATGCACAATGCTAATAAGCACTTGTGAACCAAATCACAATTCTACCAAGAGAAAGCAATTAAAAGCAACACCCTGAACTCCAAAAAGTTTGGTTCAGTGGGGTTTTTTACCATTTGTTTTTCTGAAATCAAGGGCATGAATATTAGATAGACTATTTCAGTATATTCTGAATTGTAAACAAATGCTGATGTAGAACATCATGATGTATGATGAGAGGATCAATCCATTACTAACAGTGACTCTAAAATATGCCTTAATGGTCTTTAATAGATAATGCATGGGTAGGAACAGTAGCACAAGTGAGGCTTAAAAATTGGACCATTCTTGGATGATTCTAAAGGCATTGTGATAAAGTTACTTTAATTAGCCAAGACAATCTGCGGCAGCGTACAAGGTCTATGCATCTATCATCTTCACAGGTACTAGATCTGTGGTGTTTAGAAGTAGCAGATTTTTTTATTGCTCTTCAGCACCTTCCCATTTTGTTTTCTGCTGCCTTTTCCCCTTTTCTAGAGCAGTGACTAATGTTTGTCTGGGAAATTTACAATAAGGACAGGAGGTGGGGAAGTTTCCTTAATTTGCTCCCCCATCTTTCAATCCACCCATAAATCTAAGAAGGGTCACACCATTAGTTTTTAGATTATCTTTCTCCCTCAGGAAATGACCTTAATAACAGAATAGTGGAATGTGTCCCACTCTCATGATTATTATCTAATGCAGTACCTGACAATCCCCTCACCTCCACTTTAGTTCCTTTACCATCTCCCTTCCTTGCAGCCAACAATGTCTATTTTAACAATTCATAAAAATCAGACTCCGCAGTTTCAAGTGTTTAGCTTTCAGATATATTAATGTCATCAAATGCTGTAAGTTTCTGACTAAAGGTAAGTCAAGTAGCTGCATGAAAGAGCACACAGCATGATATATAGCCACATTTCATAACCTCACCAAGAGCCAAGTTAAGAATCACGGTCCAGTTTAAATTTCCTGGAGTAGGCACAGTATAAAATACCTTAAAACAGTCAAAACATTTAAGAGCTAATTGATACACCATATTAATAGAAACTAAGAAATTCACATCAACTCCTCCTTATTACTAGAAAAATCTAGCAATCTGATCATTACTGACCACAACAAAACAGTGTGCAAGACAAAGCAGGAACCAAAATAACCCCAACCCTCAATGATTAGATTATTTCTGACTGTCTATCCGTACATATAACCTATACATGAAGTTTATAAACACAGAAGGTATCTTCTGATACTGTTCTTTTTGAATACAGACTTTGCATAGTTAAATTAGATCTCGCTCTGCTGCAGACATTTGCTCCCACTGTGAGAAGCTCAGTTCCTCCAACAACTCCTTACACAAGTACAATCCACCAAGAGTAATTAACAAAGGGGGAAAAAAAACCCTAATGCAAATGTCCAGTAGTCCAGAGATTAATCATTAACTGAAGCTACATGTTTCCTTAGTGTCAGTGATTTCTTCTAAAAATCATGAAAAATATTAACTCTGCTATTAATTCTCACACTGGTTTTAAATGTCCACAATTTTTCTTATAAAGCATTAAAAATTATTGAAGAAAACAAAGCAATAGGTATTTAGGAGAGCGACAATAGATTATTAGTAACACTCTTAAAGCCAGATCATTAGATTTGAGCCAAGTATAAAATAGGCAACTGATAGACAAATTCTGTTCAAAGCTCATGTTTCAAGTATCTGCTATTTTCTTAGTAAATGAACTCTAACTGAGGTTCTATCAGAAAACAATTGTTGCATGATGTAAAACCAGATATATAAGGGAAACACTCGACTCATTTAGACTCTAATCCACTAAGGTGAAAACAAACAAGAAAACACTCATCCTTCTTTAAAACTGGATTTTCTTCCTGTGGATGCTCTTAAGATCAGATGTCCAAATACTTAATGTGCTCATAGAAACTCATTAAAGTTTTGGGGGTTTTGGGGTTTTTTTTACAGCTACCATCTTAGACACGCTGGAACTTACGTTTGTGAGAGATCTAGTTCTGCAGCACATTAATGGGATATCACTAGAATTCACCACTGCTAAATTGAAAAGCAATAGAGTGGAAGAGCTCCCATAATACAGAAAGTTAAAAACTACCGCAACAGTGGAGCAATGACAAAGATTACAAGGGTTGTTTTTTTTTATTCTTACAAAATAATTAATTATTAGAGGCATTCAAACTATGTGTTGTACATTAGTATTTTATCATAAGCTTATAAGACATAAAAAATATAATATTTGAATATCTGTGCCTCTGCCATATAGAACAAACTACCTGTAATAGAAAACAGAAGTGGCAAAAAAAATGCTAAGATCAATGAATGCTTTTCCTCTGATATCGCAACAAGTTAGCTGATTTACAGTATCAGCTATGAAAAAAATGAAACAAAAGATTGACATGCATCTGTCTCAAGTGCTAAAATAAGAACTGCTCAAATGCTGATGCCTCTATCAGGAAGCACACAGGAGAAAGACCGAGGGGATGGGAAGAAAAAGAAAGATGAGTGAGATACAAGAAAAATGATGGGATTAAAGAAAAGAGAGCAAGAAAGAGAATGCATTAGGTGAACCTGTCTGAGAACAAGCTATCATACGGAACAAACTAAATAAAAGACATTAGCCCTCATCCTCCTCCCAATTCACTCTTTTTTATTTCAAAATAAGTTAATAAGAATAGTTATTTTTGAAAGGCGTGAAAACAGTAAGATAAATAGTAATTGCACATTTTGTCATTTTACAATCTTTTTGCTACCGCCATTTTTATTCATTTAAAGTAAGTCCCAGGAGAAACCATCCATCCTTGAAAGCCAGGTATTGTGGACAAAATGTAAGCTTGGAGAAGCCACAGGGACTCAAAAGTGATTCAGATCACTGTCATTAGTAGTAAAATACTGTAGTTTTTTCACACAGAAATTTAATCCCAAAGGATTTGTGTCCAATGTTACTTATTTACTTCCAGTCACATAAATCGCAGACACTTTCCATGTGCCTAATGAAAGGGGCAAAAGGGACCGCATGCCTTGAGTAAGTCTGAGCTACATGCGTTCTGATTAATTAACCATCAATCCAAAACAGAATCAATTCTGATCTAGTGTTCACTATAGCATGTGCCTGGTTCCTGTTTTGTTCACTAGACATGTGTGCAAATATGAACATGTTATTCACCTCTGCCACGCTTTTGATGCGCTGGCTACTTCCAGCTAAAGTTATTAGGAAGTCAAAGAACCAGGAAGAAGACAGACAAGAGAACTGCATAAACCACGTTCCTTCAGAAATCTAGGCAAAGAATTATTCAGTGAAAGTAAAAGAAGAGGGCCAGTAAGACGTGAGAAACAGAACAATTACAGATGCGTTAGTATCTGGAATATAGTAGCCTGTCCTTAAATAACAGCACACTGGTATTTAAAATTATTAGTTCTAGATATCCACAGCTGCTCTTTAATAATATCAAGAAAAAAATTGTTGTCTGTTGTGAGACAACCACGAGAATGAGTGTGCATCCACAATCTACCTACATTGAGCATAAGGGCAAATACACGATTCCTCAAATAAAGAGAATTCATTAGGCAGAGGAAAAATGTTGCTACAATATCCAGCATTCTAGTTACAGAAATAAGTTTTATAACTCTTAAAGCATTAGTATATCTGTAGGTTAATCGTAAAACTAGAAAGCTGTACTATTTGTTTGTATAATACATAAAATCCTGCAGTAGCATAAACAGCTTCTATACAATAAAAATACAATTAAGTACATTTACTGTATTCAAACCATTTAAAAATCTCAAGCCACTCTATGTCCTAGTTAATCTTTAGTCTCCTAAGTATATTAAAGCACTGTTCACAGTAGCATCATAAAAGATTAAAAAAGGATGTTTTCATCTTTTGTAATAAAAACAGTGGGAAAACATATTACATTTCCTTCCTCATGTTTTGATTTTTTTTTTCCTTCTTTCTTCTTGTGCTCATTTCAATCAATCAAACCAAGACAGTATGGTATGCAGTGACTTCTTAGCCATAAACACTATGAGACACAAAGAGGCAACAGTGAGTGCAAGAACAACCTGATTTTCTGGGCAGATACGAGCAGGGGAATAGCTGCTGGTGTGCATACATATATGAGAGATGCTTCCTTATTACTATCAACGAATGCAGTTTAAGTTCTATGCCACTTTGGAACAAGAAGAAAGAGACATTAAGATACTTTTAAACATATTGAGTGTACCTATATCAAACATTGTAATCCGTATTTAGGAAGTTAAAAGGGTAGCTGTATTTGCAGAAAAGCTGAACAGCTTTAACGTGAATTGACTGGTCTAAATCTTTTACAAACACCTCATCTTCATCCTAATACAAATCTGCTTAGCTGGACAACAGTTTTCATAACGTTTTGGGTTGTTTGTGGCTTTGTTGTTTTTTTTTTGTTTGTTTGTTTGGTTTTTTTTAAGTTTTTAATGATAATTTTAATGTCAAAATTCTTTTGTCTCTGGTGTTTCATTGGCTAAATCCATATTAAAATAACCGGGATCATATGAAATTAGCGCAAAGGATGTAAGACTGTGTTCCATAACAAATACTCTTCAAGGATTTTCAAGTAGTATGATAGTAAGACCTAAGTTACTGTTAATTCGGGGGGGGGCGGGACGGGGGGGCGTGACACACGGCAAAAGCAAACAAACAAAACAAAAAAACCCAAAAGCAAACAAAACAAAAAAAACGGGGAAAAAAAAAAGTCAAGATACAACAGAGAATGTGTAGTTCCATCACCTCACAGAAGCCGAGCTGCGTTCAGTCAGGGCCACCAACAGTTTCAGAGCATACAGTGGTACTGGGTCTGGAGCCATCAGAATGTGTTCATATCTGAAAGGGAAGAAGGAAAAGGAGTAGTGAAAGGGGGAAAAAAAAAAGTCAAGATGTGTGTTAAAAAGTTGATATAAAAAAAAAATACATCATTTCCCATTTCCAAAATTTATAATATGCACAATGGAAATATAATGCTGTTTGGAGCTATACAAAGCAATAAACAAGCCTTACTTAGAGTATTTTAAAACCAGCATCAGAGTAACTTTAAAAGCAGCATTAATAAAAGAACATATTTTTTAGAGCCATACACAATTATAAAATATGTAATTTATAAAAAGATCTGTATATGTAACATATATGTAAATTATATTAATATATGTATTAAAATGCATTTTGTCTATATGCATATGATTTCTTTCTTGATCTATATTTTTATATATTAAAAAAAATAATATTCAAGAGGCAAGTAGAAACCAAGCCTCAAAATATGAGGCAGAAGATTTATGGGGTGCTCAGGAAGACCATCAACCAACTTATATATGATTAAGCTCTATATTTTGTTTACCTAGTGATTTTTCTCAAAATGAAGTATTTTACTTACAGAACACTAGCATTGAGCTTTATGTTTTATTTCAAATTTCAAAAAATATTGCTTTAACTACAGCATACTTCCATTCTCCAAGTAATACAGAACAGAACACTACAAAAATATTTCAAAAACAATGTTTATTGAGAGCTATGGCAGTGAAGATAAAACTACAAGAAAAACATCCGTGAAACACATCCAAATATCACCTCATGGAAATCTTGGTAAGGGAAAACAGGCTGCTGAAAACCAAAACAGACCGTGCTGTTGCTGCTAACATTCCAGTAATGCCCACCCAACAAACAGGGCTATTTTTATTTTCTTTAAATCAAAATGTATCTGGAGGGCAATAGGATACAATGACGGAAGACAGAAAGATCTAAGCATAGAAAACCCCACAGACTCAGCCATGTGAAAACACTGTCTTTGATTACAAATAGCGCTACTCTAAACATGTGGAAGTAATAGAATTGGAAGCACAAATATCTTCATATGTAAAAGAAAAACCATGAAGAGTTAATGAAGTACAAATGAAAGGATGATTTGTAGGAAAGCGTGGTAGGTTATCATGTTTTGTGCAAAGAAATCCTTCCACTACTTTTTTTTCTTTTTGGGTTCTGATGGGGGGGAGGGGGTAGAATCAAGCAAATCACCAAGAACTTTACTTCACATCTTGAGATGCCTAGTGCTGCCTGAACTAATGAATCCAAATCACTTCCCATCAGCTGGGTGTTGGCATGTACCCTGCTGTGTGCCAGCTCTTCACTGGAATGAAGGTCGCCTCTTCCCAGGCACCACACCTCAGCACTCTGATTTACACAGGAAGGAAATCTAGGAGGAGGTGTGGTGCTTTCCAGCCAAGTCTCTGATCCAGACAACTCTTAAGATGAGGAGGGTGAAGCCCAGCAGCTGTGCATTCTTGATGTAGCCTGTGGGAGCTCCTTCACAGGGGCTAACATTCCCACACAAGCGCACACCCTACGGGCAACATGTCATGGCTACTCTCTCTATTACCCTGAATGTGCTGCTGTAGAGCTGCAAACCACATTGGAGAAGCTACACAATTAACCAATTAGAGGTCAGTGTTGGCTTCACGTCTTCAGTGATTAAAATCTCTCCTTTACAAATAACAGATTCCAGTTCCTAGAAGAAAACTATTTCTCATTGATGATTAAAAAGTCCTTTCTTCATAAAAGAAGAAAATACTATAATGCATTAGCAGACACCAATCCTGGAAGCCCTACATGAGTGTGATACATATTCCTACCAAACATAATGGAACTATGCAATTTTTTTTCAGAATTTATGACTAAATCTTTTGAGACAGGCAAAGATGCTATCAGGTGGCTTCAGTGCCAGAAGTCATCTGCTCACTGCATAAGACATGGATTTAGGTCTCCAAAATGGTAATTCCTAATAGTAATAATGAATGAATCAGCCGTGCTAGCTTAAAAATATGACACTTGGCAATATACTTGTTTTATTATAAACACATCAATAGCTTCCCTAAATGAGGTCCACTTTAAACAATTTTATACCTTCTATATATTACATTTGAGAAAGATTATTACTATTCTGCACACTTAGCATTCTAATTCCTCAGATTTCAGTAAAAAACAGCCTCACTTTATTTCCTTTTACTTGAAACTCTATTCCCCCCTTCACCCCCATGACAACACTAATAAAAAATATTTCTAAGGGAAGGTGCAGTGATTGATCAAAGCAAATACCATGTGAGAAAATGCAGATTACTAAAATGAATGTCTTAGCAATTAATATAAACAGATTGCCTGAATAAAGGCCATTAGGAGCTATGAATGCATGAATCTTCTGTGAAGGGAAAACATTCCGTGCTTCAGATACTTTGTTAAATGAATGAGTTCATCCAGTGATTTCCCTGCCACTTCAAAATACAAACTATCCTCAGTGGGATGGGGGAGAGAACCGGAAAAGTGAGAAAACTTGTGGGTTGAGATAAAGACAGTTTACTAGGTAAAGCAAAAGACGCACATGAAGGCAAAGCAAAACAAGGAATCCATTACCCACTTCCCATGGGCAGGCAGGTGTTCAGCCATCCCCAGGAAAGCAGGGCTCCATCACACGTAACAGCGACTTGGAAAGACAAACACCATCAGTCCGAATGTCCCTCCATTCCTTCCTCTTCTCCCAGCCCCTTATATGCTGAGCATGACGTCATATGGTATGGAATATCCCTTTTGTCAGTTGGGGTCAGTTGTCCCGGCTGTGCCACGTCCCAACTCTTTGTGCACCCCCAGCCTACTCACTGGTGGGGTGGGGTGAGAAGCAGAAAAGGCCTTGGCTCTGTGTGAGCTCTGCTTGGCAACAATAAAAACGTCCCTGTGTTATCAACACTCTCTTCAGCACAAATCCAAAACAGCCCCATAACCAGCTACTATGAAGAAAACTCTATCCCTGCTAAAACAAGCACAACTGCAAGGAGGTTTTTTGTCGATCTTTTCTATAAACAACAGTGACAAAAGGACCTAGAGACTTGGGGATATGGATTCTCTCAAGCTCTTAAAAAAGACTA
The DNA here is from genome assembly GCA_013400195.1 of Aramus guarauna. Taxonomy (NCBI): domain Eukaryota; kingdom Metazoa; phylum Chordata; class Aves; order Gruiformes; family Aramidae; genus Aramus; species Aramus guarauna. Next base: position 121,528 of record VXBL01002935.1, read on the forward strand.
AACATTTTATTGACAAATTATCTCAAGTATCTTGGACTTTGTACTTGCAGAACTGGCTTGGCAGTCTACTAAGAACAAGCTACATAATCTTTCAAATGAAATAAAGCTTCATTTACACATTCCTCTCCTTTTGCTGGTTCTGGCACAAATTAAGATATATAATTAGGAATATTAAGAATTAAATGAAAGAGAGCTGATGTTGCAATTTCTGAATATAAAATCTGGTTATGTTATGAAGTATTTGCCTTGTATTCATTTTCTATAGCAGAAAGCTTCATTTTGTTTATTAAATGCTCAGGAAAATAACCTTTCAGTGAACTGAAATTAAAAGACATAATTTCATTCAATTTAATCAAAATCTTGAGAGGAAGTAAACTTTCAGTTCTTAATAAGCAGAACTAGATGGGGTGGAAATACTGCTTCCCCACACAGACTGCCCAAGAACAGCCATTGCATTCCTCCTCTTTTGACTGTCCTCCAGCCGAGTCACACTCTGTCCTACCCTTTGTCCAGCCCCAGAAACATTAAACATCAGCAAATATGTCTTCAGCCTCCAAATTCAGGCTAGCTGTCTCTTCACTTTCTGTCTTAAGAGTTTTCAAGTAACTCTTACTTCTTGGGATAGGACTTTGTTATCTTCACAAGTTACATTTAATCATAGACCTCTATTCTCTCTAGATTTAGGCCAGACCCCTTTGCATTCAGATTAAGCTTCTTTTGAGAACTGCAGAGAGTGTATGAGGATTCATTCCTACCTTCCATGAATATTTTCCTACCCATATCTAGAAGATTGCTGAACAAAACTTACCTTTCATGTCTTTTTTTGACATCCAAAGCAGCTGCTTTGGTGTTTTCTTAGTTTCTTTTTGAGTCTTCTCCAAACTGAGTTTTGAGGCTTTCAAGCCAAAATGGAGTTTGAGTTTTCTTTTCTGCAGAAAATGCTCACAGTTCTCCACTTTTTGTTTCCTCGTGCCTTCTTGCATTGATTACTTGCTCCCCACAGGTGAACACATTTACTAGGGGTTGGCTCAAACCACAGGTTCAAGTAATGTATTAAATTAACAGACACCAGTTAACTCTTTCTGAGTCACTGAAAGATTTACATACTGCTTTACTATGCTCCTAAGCTAGAGTAAAATTTGGTTTTACCAAGTTCCAATATATAAAAATTATCATAAACTTCAATAATTATTTTCTTGAGATAATCTCAAAGCGCTTTTCAAACACAAATATCATCATCTCTACTGGTGAGATGAAGGAACCAATTCAGGAAATACTTAAAGCCTGGAACAAAGATTATGAGCTATCGGAAGACCCTTTTTTATACAGCTACAATGTAACGTATGCAACGATAGCACAGCAGAAGTCCCTGAAGTAGGATCATATTTAGCCTCAAACCAAGAAGCCCTGCCACTCACTTGAGCTAATTAGCTCGGAGACAGGAGTATACTGGCTGTTTTCCTTCTAGTCTTGAATTAGCATGACACTCTCCCCACCCCACCCCACCCCACCCGCCCAGTTCAATGAGACACATCTTATAAGTTGGGTATGTCTACAGAGGGCAAGATTCTGTGCAAGGACAGAACTTGGTCTCGCTTGACTCTAGGTCTCTTCCCCTATCTAAGGAAAAGTATCTGACAGCTTTTAATAATACATATACTGTATTTTTAAAACAATATTTTCAGTTTCCATTTTTATTCATAATAATAAATTCTGTATTTCCCAGTGGGAAAAAAAACCCAGTGTGAAGGAAGGTGTGAAAATAAACTTCTGTATAGAGCTCTAAGATTTCCTTCCCATTCTCTCTCTCTCTCCCTCAGAGAAAAGATTACACATCTTGCATGGACAGGACTTTGGTCCTCAAATTGTAAGACATTAGTCAATTGGCAAGAGACAGTCTCATTTCTGGGGAAGGCACTGTGTTTCTGATTATAATCCAGCATCCATCCCTCCACCCTTCTGCCACTTACTTAATGCAGGGGTGGGGAACAATTTCCTCACTTAGGGCAATTAAGTATTTACAATTATTAACTTTTGAGGATCACACATTAAAATACACTAGAACACTACTAGAATAATGTGAAAGATAAATGATGACTCATCTTTACTGTACTCATCCTGTGTTTGTGCTTTCCTTCCCTCTACTCACAGATGTTATCAGCTCACAGGATGCACGTGCATAACAGAGAGAGCTGTCTTTATGCTCACTTGCAAGACATTTTGAAATGACAAGCCTCATTTGACCATAATCCATACAACTGAAGTTCCAGGCCACATCTGGCATACAGGCTGTAGCTTCATCTACTCTGCTGTAGGGTTTTTCTGCTGCTTGGGGCAACAGGAGAGGACAGCAATTCGGAGGCAATAACTCCTGAGTGAGTCATGGAGGACTAATCCATTCTGTACTATTCGTACCATTCTTTTTTAAAAACTTATATGCCATTCCATATGATTTCAGAACATCTTACATGAGGGCAAAATATCCAAAATAGAAAAAAAGATATTGCTGTTAGCATGTTCTGACTTTATTAGTGGAACGAAGAAGAGTATTTAAATCAGCCCGAAAGCTAGTGAAAACTTGTTTCACTACAAGAGCACCCAGAGGCACAGTATCAGAAATGAGTGTCATACAGAAGTTCTGTTTGTGTTGTATATGACAAAATATTAGATAAACCTAGGAGAGAGATATTGGGCAGAGAACTCTGGCAGCAGTTAATTGGTATTCCTCTTTTCATTTTGCCCTTTAAACATAAAAAGGGTAGTTAAAACAAATACACTGTCAAAATGGATTGAGTATCAAGTTGTTCCCCATTACAGGAGCAATATTATACTTACTGAGGCAGCAATGAATCTCTAATGAGAGACAGAAGCTTGCTCTTGGAGTCGAGGCTCTCTCCTTTCTCCTCAGCCATGACCTCGTGGCTCAAAAGCAGTGATGTGGTTTCTGAGAGCAACCGCAAGCTGAAGAGTCTCCATTCCACTTGAAAATAAAGGTGCCAAGAATGTGACCACACTGAAGTCTAATTAAAACAAAATGTGGAATTCATGGAAACTGTAGTTGATGTGGCCATATACTTACCATTCTGACTGTGGACCAAAGAAACTAGTGGTGGGAGGATAGAGTCTTCAACCTAAAACAGAGAATTAGAAAGATCTGGCTTAGATTATTCACAGGGGAAAAAATAGAACAGAGATATGCTATCATCTGTGTTTATGCCACTGCTAGAGCCCTTAATCAAATAAATGAATAATCATGGAAATTTATCCATAATCACACTTATAAAGCCACCAAGTTCACTTTTCTCTGGTAAGCTGTCATAAAGTTACAAACAGTAATGTACTTTTATATAGAAAAGAACAGTAACATTGGTATAATTCATTGACAGTGATTTTTGATTTAAAATAGAGAATTCAGTACAGATGTAAGATATTCAGAAAAAGAGTATTAGAATATCTATTAATCCTGATGCTTTAATCTGTAAACTAATCATTGAATGGAGTTCAGAAGAAATGTCCTTCTAAAACAAACCTGCATAGAACTAAAGCACATTAGGAAAGATGTACTACCTCTAATGAAATATCCTTAAGCTTAGTAGAGAGTCTTGATAAAATTTTAACTTCTCCCATTCTGGTAATACAGAGTCTTCCATTAAAATTTAAATTTACAGAGTTAAGATTTGAAATACGAAGAAAAATAACCCAGTCAACTCTTTATTGTCCATGAGTGTATTGTTACAGATTAATCATCTGTCATAGGACTAGTCATCTTAGTTCCATCTGAAATCAACATATGGCAAACTAGGCTATAACTCAGTTTCATATTATTAATTATTTATATTATTAGTATTCTCTAAAAGAGAATGAATTGCTAGTCTTAAGTCATTGGTAAAATATAATTTATTTAGACAGGACATGCTCTGGTTTTGGGGAGAGGATGGATGGACAGCCCTGCAATTTTTAAGTATACATCATGGATACACAGCTTGTCCTTGGATTTATTTATACAAATAAAACTACTGTGTAGGTTTCTCACTACACCACAGACAGGATTTGGTGTAACAAGACTGCTTTATAATCCCTCATGTGTTTTCTTTTAGTGATTAATACTAGAAGATAGAATTTCTCTAGATTTATGCAGCTACTATAAAGAAACATCTACAGAAGCTGAAAGTATATATGAAAAGGGATCACTAAATGAAGTTAGCCTTGAGTCAGTAGTAACTACAATTAGCAACTATTTCATTGTTAGTTGGTGGACTCTGTTAAATGAATCTCTGACATTAAGGGATTAATTTAGTCTAGCTTTTTTTCACTTCTGAAAAACTACCAAAAGATGCCTTTGTTACATTCTTTCAATAAAAGAGGTAAAGGACTCTGCTTGAGGTATGCAAGTCATACTACTCTTGTAAGTACAAACAGCCTTTACACCTATATAGATAATACTGTATATCATAGATGTGACTTTTGTAACACTTCATAATTTTGAAATATTTCACGGTCTTTTCCAGTTAATATGCAGTAAGATAAATAATAGAACTACATTGCACTCCAACAACTCCATTAGTGCAGGTTTCTAAACTGTTATACAAATGGTAATTGACCAGTTATAACATACCTGTGAGGCAGGAAAATAAACAAACAAACAAACAAAAAAGTATGCACTTATGGTCTTTCAGTCCAAAAAAACAGTTCAAGCTACTGCAATGCTTCTCAAATGAATAGGCACATTTAAGTGGTAAATTAAAGATGTGAGACAGAAAAGAGGCAAAAAAAGCAGGTCTCAATTGTCTGAAGCAATGTAGGGACTCAGAATATTATGAATCACTCAGCAGCAGCAGCATTGACTCAGACTGATACCAATTAAGATGGCAGTATACAGCAGTATGATGCAACTTCAATTTCTAAAACTTCCAATCTTCTTTCATTTTCATCTAGTATTAACAGTAGTCTTTCCACATGAGCGAATGTAGTTAAGCCAGTCATAAGTCTTTTCTAAGATAAGTATTTTTTAAACTGTCATTGTAAAGAAGATTCTTCAGGTCTTAAACAATTGTAGTTTCTAACACAAACCTCAATTTTGGCATACAAGCTGTTTAGAATGGAATTCTCCATAACAAGTGTTTACCTTACGTCTGTTCAGTGTGGTGGGGAGAGCAACTAAAAGCACCAGTGAAGCACTAATCCTACGGAAAATTATTTTGTGATGCAAGAGCATATCAGAATGCACATGCTGAAGCAAGTATTAAATTGTATGTGAACCTTAAATCATGTACTTCCTAACTCTGTAACCCTCATCTTCTCTCCATGCCATTTGGGTCACTGTTTTTTTAGTTATGTGTACACAAATTTGTAAACAAGATATGAACTAAGCAAGCAATTACTGAGGTGAGATAAACTGAAGTGAAATATTACATAAAATATTTTTAATAAATGCACCAATGAATTGCGCAAGTTTCTGCAAGTTATGTATACAGAATCATCATATTAGTATTTTGGCATTTTCTAGAGGGACTGAAAAAAATAGAAGAATACTCAAACAAGGATTCATTTTTTAAGTGACTAAGCTCATCTACATGGAATCAAATCTCCATATATGCATGAAGGTAGTCAGATATTTTTCTTGTTTCAGTCTTTATCGCTAAGATTGCTTACAAAACAAGGGGGAAATAGTCTTCTTTAAGCCTAAACAGACTAGATAGTTTAATTATGATCATAGCTATATCTGGGTTTCTACCATCTTCTAAATAGCCTGATATCCAGTTCACAATAAATCTCTAACTGCACAAAGCCACCATCATATAATTCTATAATGATGGCATTCGAAGGCTATGTTGCCACAATTGTGCTATCTAAATAGCAATAAAATATTAGAAACTTCCATACATGCTCCATTCACGTCTCCCAGCTATAATATCTATGTACAAGACCAAAAAAACCCAAACCAAAACAAGAACCCCTGAAACCTGGTAATCTTGTTTCTGACAACTGCAAAGGAGTAGAAGAAGAGTAGGAGAAATAGACCAAGCATAAAGCACAACTCTAGTTTCTAGTAAAGTAACTCTTGAGTTAAAAAATTTCCTAAGCTGATGCTGTATCTGTATTTTTGCATTTAATAATGTTTACCAGCTTTTTCTCCCATATATGAGTCCAATCCTATCTTAGAAGTATTTATACTTTTTGCATGTGCAATACCTATGGCACTGAATTCCATACTTCATTTATGCCTTAAGAAAAGGCACTTTGTGTATTTTAAAGCAGCTAACTTGATACCCACTTACTCTTATTTGATGAAAACCATGAATAATTATTTCCAATTCATCTTTCCCATGCCATTCATAATTTTATACTTTCAAGTCTTTTGTTTCCAAGCTGAAGTTCTTATCTACTCAGTCCCTCCTTGCATCACTGAGCTGTACTTTTTCTTGTTAAGCTTCATTCCCTTTGAGAGTGAATGACCACAACTGCATTCAGTATTCAAGGCTTGAGGGCAGCGGGACTCACCACGGCATAGGGATGTTTTCTGCTTTTTTTTCTCTCTGATCTTTTACCAGTCATTTCTAATAATCTAGTTGTCTTTCCGATTACTGCTGAGTATAAAACTATCATTTTCATAGAAAAATGATGCTAAAAGATCTCCAGAACAGTTACAAGTACTTTAGAGCTTGACACTACATATGCATAGTTGGAATTATTTTTCCCACGTGTGTCGCTTGACATTTATCAGTATTGAGTTGCATGTCATTTTATTGTCCTTTCACTCAATATCTTGAAACCTTCTGCAACTCTTCTGTCAGTTTTAATTTTCACTACTGTGAATAATTTAGTGTCATCAGTCAGTTCTGTCACCTCCCTATTCATTCCATTTTCTGGATTAGTTATAAATAGCACATGTTGCACCACAGATCTTTGTAAGGCACCATTCTGAATATACTTATTTTTAAAATAACCCTGACCTCTAGTCTCTACTTAGTAAATTTTAACTAGTTAGAGGTTGATCTGTCAGAGGGTAAGACAAAAGGGCCACTGATGGATTTGAAGAATCTTTGGTGCATGACTTTTTCAAAAACCATTTTGGAAATCCAGAATACTATTGAAAACCAGAACATCTGTCTCTATAACGTTGACTGATTTCTGCAAGGAAAACTCTACTAATGAGGTACGAGCACCCAGCAAAAGCTGTATGCACTTACAAAAATCAGATCTTTTGAAAACAAGGCACAATTTTTACAGACGTTCTTCTGCAAAGTCTGTGTGTTACTTTAACCCTCAAAAGAGAGAGAGAGAGATGAGCCACAGTTTCAGAGTAGTTAAGTATTCACCAGCTACTAGGAGAGGCTTGAAAGAGAAAACTGTAATTTCAGTCCTTCTCTGCTTGTCTCCACTGTTCTGGAGATGTCAGACAAGGCCTGCACTGTAAATATACGTGCCTGCTTTGTTAGGAACAAACACGCGCTGCCTTTAAGCTTTACTTAACCTTGCTGAGCAAAGTCTAAGCTCCACAAGTACCCACTAAAAAGCAGTTACAACACTGCAGAAGGATCCAATATGCTAAAACCCTATTTAGCTGGCGGTACCCTCTAAGAATGATGACGGAAAACTAAACTTCCATGCACTTGTGCTAGTCAGCGGGGATGAATTCAACTATTCAACATATACATGCAATCATAATGTATTAATGAACTAGCATATAACCAAATTTACCTGTTATCCCCTAGAACTTAGGCTTTGTTTATATGGATAGCTTAAGCCTCTTCTCAATTTTACCTTAATATGGTTAACATTACAGACCTAGAAAATCTCTCCCTTGATTAAAAATGAGTTTCAGAGCTCTTCAAATCAGTGCTTAAGGCCAAAGTCTTGACATTTGGTGTTATGTTGGGTGGACAGAAAGTCAGCGGGCTTAAAGCCTGGTCCAGTAGCATTTGTGAACCATGCTGTTCTCAAGAGGAAAATCAGACCCTGGAATTAAACTTACATAAAGAAACTACACTATGCATTCTATGCAGCTATTATATCCAAACTCACAAGTGACTAAGACCATTACTTTATTTCCAGAGATATTTCTAGAGGTATCTGGTTCTTTTCAGTGTGCATATGTTTAACTTGCAACTACTGACAAATATCTTCTCCTTATCAACTATTCAAAGCAGAACATACCAAAGCAAAGACCATTAGCTGCCAAACCCTTTTTTTCCAGTCACATGTAAGATCCACAACATCCAACATCACCTTGACATTTATTCTCATTAAAATTCCACATACAAAGTTATTGCTGAAAGTGACCATGGAATTGAGATCATGCTGCCTTCAAACTTCTGAAAGCATTTGCTGGAGGCACAGCATGCTCCTCAATGTTTTAATATTGCCAGTAATCTCTCAGAATGTAATAGAAGAAATAATCCAATGCATGTGAGAATGAATTGGGGAGAAGGATGACATTTCTGTAATTTTTTTTGGAAAAGCCTTCAGAACTTCAGAATCTTCATTGAGGGTTGTGGTTTTTTTTCTTCTTACTTCTGGGAAGAGACAGCACTGATTGACCGACTCAGTATGTCAATTAGTACAGAACTGGTTTCACAAAAATGTCTCATGTCATGTGGATTAGCTTAATGGACAGAAAGCCACATGGGGTGTAGAATTTTAATCTCCTTGAAAAGAGAAAGTGATTGAAGAAATGCTGTACAATATGTTCATACAGTCATACCCTACACTGACAAAATCAAGGTGTCAGTGGTTAGATCAGAACAGCCTGTGGATGAAGAACACCACTGATGCTGAATCAAGAAAAGACTAAGATGAGCAGAAAAAAGCACTTGCAGAAGTTTCTAACCCTTGTGTTGTCATCTTTGGTGAAAATAACAACTCTTATATAGTCAACCAGTAGACTTCCATGTCATTCTGCTTTTCCCTTGACTTCCCTTCAAACAACTCATCATGTTCAGGGGGCTTTTATTTTAGCCTGATTTTTAAGAGTAAGTTTTAAAATCTTGAGGAGGAGAATCACTGCTAACAACTTTTGCCTCAACCAGAGAACTTTCACGCTCCAGGTAAAAGATCATCTGTGCAGTATACAGATCATTTTGGGAGCTGGTCAGAATATAGCAATGACTCCCTTAGGAACTGCCTGCCATCATGAAACTCATCACTGCTCAAAGTGCTCTGAATTAGCATACATTCTTTTTTCAGGCAAATAAATACCCTTAACAGAGAAAAGAAAAGTGTAAATGATACAGTCACCACAGAATTCTTCCAGTTAATTATATATAAACCTTTACCAAAATTTTAAAATAAATATTGTTATAGCACTTATTATCTGAATTTAATAACTATTTTTCCATTTTAGGTAGGTGGAAGAACAGGCAGTTGGACTTGCGTCAGTTAAGAAACCGGTGTTTATATTCCACTCCAGTCTATAGAGACTTTGCTTGATGGCCTTCATCACCATATTTGCATACTTGGAAATCTACAGTCTTGTCAAAACTTGCTGAGTCACGCTTAGTGTTAGTCTTTCCTTTATACCTTGTAAAAATGCACACAAATGCATGCAAAATGAAATTACTGCTCACTACTGGCTTTCATTTGAGCACTTTCAATTAATTTCCCTTGACTTTATCACACTTAGCAATACATAATACAGTCAGTCCCCAGAGAAATGAATCTCCTCAATAACTGACTTCAGGTTGCTAGTAATCAGAAATTTGATCACGAAAAAATCAATTTATTTAATTTTCTTTGTCCAAGCTACAAATACAAAGGCAACTCAAACATGAACTAAAACCCAGAGCACACAATTCTTCTTCTCAAAGCAGAAAACCCCTTGAAATGTTGGTCTTAATTTCCTATTAACTTACACAGTTTCCATTGCAGCTAAACTAAAACCAGAACTGAACTGAAAAAATTGCTGGTTCTGCTTGCTTAATATAACCTCACTTTTTATTAAATACATTAAACTTCATTAGAAATGCATTTAATTTCTGATTAGAAACTGTAAAGCAATATCACAGTTGTAGGAGAAAAAAATACATCCTCTCAAGAAGGTTTTTGCCTTCCCTCCCTGCCCCTTCCATAAAATGCTATTGAGAATCAACTTTGTCTAAAACATCAACCCAGGCTTCAGAGATCACCCTAGGATACACATTTCTCTTCAGTAAGAGAGTTTCCTATTAACCACTGTTATACTTAAATATTGATCTGGAAGCTCGAACATGCCTTGCTTCAACTTTTTAAAAAAGCACCAAGTTCCACTGGGTGTTGGCATTTATATTCATAGATTCTAGTCATGCTCAGCGAGCAGCAATTAGAAGATATCCCTTGAGTAACAGCAATTCTAAAAATATTCTGTATGCATCATAGAAGATGAAGTACCACTTTCCGCTACAGTAATGTATGCTGTACATTCAAGTATAATTAGCACACTAGACTTCGTAAATAGTATTAAACTAATTACTGTTTGCACCACTAGTGGCAGATGTGGTTAGAGATTATTAATTACAGTGGACAATTTCTTGAATTTAACATACCAAATACTAGGCAATTTCTCCACTTTATTTTGTGTCTGAATGGCTATTTGCTGAGTGTCAGGAGGGCTCTTTTAAATTAGGAAGAACTGTTACTTATGAAAATGAGCAAGTGAAGTAATAGATTTTATTTTCTAAAAAAACCAAAACAAAACAATAAAAAAAAACCCCGAAACAAAACAATTAAAACAAAACAAAACAAAAAAACCACCACCACCAAAAAACCCCGCACTGTTCCTTGACAAGAATATAATTACTTTTAGTTAATACATTTCAACATTCTAAATTTGAGAAACTATTCTACAGAAGTGCTATGTGTCATAAATTTACAAGCACTGGACAGGCAGGAAGTTTTTTCTCTACCTACATAAGGTTAACTGCTGCGTTCAGATGGATTTTTAAACAAACACCTAAAACTTTCAACATACATGATGAAGTAAACTGTTCCCCAGAAACTGACTTACTTAAAAGTCATCTACTGGTAGCCAAGATACTTAAGAGAGTGGGATAGTCATTCCCTGGCTTCAATATAACGTTCTGCTCAATGTAGGGGATGGGAGCAGGAGAAAAAGGGTTGTAAAGGAAAGCTGTCTCCTTGGTGCTACTTTTTCAGGGAAAAAAACCCAGACCATTAAAGTTTAAGCAGCTAGGGGAATTTTATCTAATGTGCTGACACAAGGTATTGCAATTTCAGTAAGTATTGATGGACCTCCATAAAAAATGGTACATATTTCTGTCAATATAAGACAGTCTGATAACCCACAAAGTAAACCAATTCTTTTTTAAAATTGAGGTGATTCTAGAATGATACAGTCATAATATAGTAGCTAGCAGGCTAACAGGCATGTAAGGAGATACCAACAGGTATTTATACCTTGCCTACATTTACATTTCTTTTCTAGAACATCCTTTTCCATATTAAAATAAATTGAACTTTTTAGTTATGTACTATTTCCACTCTGACTATGAATTGGTTAGATTTTTGTGCATAAGGATCACTTTCTTAAATACCACTCTTTTGTGAGCATTAATGAAAATAAACACTAAACTTATTTAAATTCCTGTCTATATTTTTTATTAATATTTTCACTTATTAAGGCTTTATAATCTGAATACTTGACTAACACACACCCCAAATAGGATTCAGCTTCTAAAACCACTTTATTTCTAACATCATCCATTCTTATCTAGCACAATCATCTAGATCACGCATTCATGAAATTAATGAATTTATGAATTTGCTAATGCATTTATTGATTTAAGTGCTATATTGAGTGTGCCCTTAACCTAAATCCAATACAAACACATAAACTTCAGTTTGAATTAAATAGTAAGTATGGTGGGTTACACTTCTGGTAGAAATTCAGGCACAATAATGCACTGGTACAGATTACAATGATTCCAACCTACTAATTTGCTGACAACTATTTCACAACGTAACTGTTCTGGCTTCAGGTAGCTTAGCTATTTAAAAACCATTTTATGAAGAACTTCAAAAAAAAAAAAAAAAGATCTTTAGTGATTTTGGAAGCTTGCAGTATGTGGGTTTGGTAATTGCAATGCAATTTTTAGTAAGCAATCTGTTATACTTAAACAAAAAACACCACCTTAACTGCTATAAACTGTTACTCTTAATGATGATCTCATCAGGAAGAGTATTGATGGAATGGGATCTTCAACCCTCAGAGGTGGTTTTTCCAAGCTATGTTAAAAGCATAATGCAAATGAAGTGGTGAAATTTTCACTAATATATAGCAACATACTTGCTTTGAGGCTGAAAACTCATAGAATGAAGTATTATATTTATACAAAAAACATTTTAAGAACTACTATTCCTGAACTTTAAGTTCTCATTCTCCATCTAACTTCTCAACTAAATATAGTAAACTGAGTCCAAATGCCTTGGTGCTGCTTTGAAAATTAGATCTCTATAAAAAATAAGGATTTTTCCAGTCAAATAGAACCACAATACATTTTAAGCCATAATTTAAACAGTTTCTAAATCTTCAAAACATTCTACTATCAATGGAATTAGGCCAATTAGCCTGCAACAATTTAATTTATGGTCAGACTTACAGTCAAGCGATGGCTTGTCAACAAGACAGGATGCTGTGTTACTGCTTCAAAGGTTGATAAAGTGGTCTTAATCAATTCCTCTGATGCAGCTTGCCCTATTAGTAAAAATCATTGTATTTCTTTATAAAATGCAACAGTTATAATGCCTGCTTATAAAAGTACAGCAATATCATAGGTTAGCTTACCTATTGCTCCATCCAAGTTTGTTTCTCCTGAATCTATTGATCTGATAATATTCTACAGAAGAAGAGATATTTATGTTAAAGCACTTTAGAAACAAAAATGAAGAAGCGTAATAACCGAATAATTACAACATGAAATTCTTTAAGGGACTGTGTAAATACAAATGTTAATGCATCTACATTAGGATACACTGTCATAATAATTAAGACATGAAAGACTGAAAGAATTTATGATCTAGCTGTTATAATTTTGCAAGTCTGTAATGGTGCTGGACACTTAAACGTACAGTAAGGACTATTACTCTGACTAATGTCAGGAATGATAACATTTCCAGCTAAATAGACAGTAATTAAATGTCTTTATTGTTAAAAGAAAACTGTAATTTCTAAGAAGACTTTGAACTACCTTGGACATATCTATGTTAAAATAACTCACTAAAAAGACCAGAGACCCTCCAGTAAATGCAATTTTCTGTTATTTGTACCATCTTTTTGATCTCCATGCATACCACACACACTATGGGTACAGTTACACACAGGAAAACATACAAAAATTAATAACCTTCTATTAAAAAAAAATCATCTAAATTAGTCATCATTTTGAGGAATGGGACAATGAAATAATAATAATAATCTGTTTAAGAAAATATTGTACAGTTAGACCCATTATTCTCTTGCCTTTTCATCTTGATTTCACTCTTTTGCTTTCATTGTTATGCATCACTGTTTATTTCATAGGGGATGCAAAAGACATGTTAGTAACATTTGCTGAAGAAGGAAAAATTCTCAGCAGAATTTACAGCATGCTCTTTTTTACTAATGCAGTATTTAATACACAGAGAATTTACCATGGATAAACAACTTTCTCATTTTCAATTTGCACACATATCTATTTATTTATATGATGTAAAGCATTAAGAAAATGACATTTGCTTTATATTTCACTATCAATTAAATTTTTTTTATTATATATTTAATTGGCAGAAATGTCTTCATGGGTTATCTTTTTCTCAGTATGTAAGAAACATCTGAAGGACTCTAATTCAAAATACAGTTAGAAACTAATTATATATTTCATAATTTAAATGCATCTCAGAGACAACCATAAAAAACAACGGCTTCTATTAAAAAACCCAGTTATTTTACTGTCCTGATCATTTGAAGAAAATTACTAGTTATTACCTAATTAACTTGTTTTGGAAGAGAGTATTATTTTGTTTGTTCATTGAAGACAGTTTCACACCTAACCATAGTCTCAAAACCAATTTGGAAAAATCAATATAGTTGGTGCAAAAATTGTTCTGGCTACTAATATTTATTTCCTTAATTTTGTATGAGAAACACAAGAAGATGTGCTTATACAAAAAAAACCCAAAAAACAAATCCAAACCCAAAATGAAAACAACCAATGATCTGGGGGTTTTTTAAGCAACAGAGAGGAATGGAGTGTGTATTCTGCTATAGGTGAGTCTGTGCCCTGTGCACTCTGGTAGGAACCTACTATTAGCTGTGCCTTTAGGGCAGAGTGTGTCCATGTACTTATATTCACAGCTGAAAACATGAAAGGACTGTCCCAACTCCCTCTCAATTTCTTTGCACAACACTACTGAAAATTATAGTGATGATGGAAGTAACTTCAAAGCAGCAAGAAAAAAAAAAAATTCTCAATGAACAACAGTTACAAGGAAATAACTACTCTTTTGCTTCCAGATACCAAGCACACATCTTTCCACTCCTAATCATTTATTATTAAGAGTAAGATTTTTGAATAAATCAGAAAAAAAAATCCAAACAAAAAAGCTGAAAGACTAACTTGCTAAAGTTTTAGAGGCCTCAATTATAGCACAGTCCTCTGAAAAAGTACAAGCTGATGATCAAATGTCCCTTTATAGATGTCAGTGGGAACGTTGCTAAACAAAATTCCAGACTAGACTGTTGCCTGGCAGAATGGATAGTTACTGTTCCAGAAGTAATTACATTAGTCATATCATAACACAGTTACATAAAATGGATTTAAATTTTATATTAATTTTTCAGATATACTACTTCCCCTCCCTTTTTTACACATAAATTGAAATAGTGTATGTAATTTACTGAATTGCCATGTTCAATGGAGTCAGAAGGACAAGATGAAGGAAATATTCAGTAAAGTAATCTTTTCCTTCTTGATCTGAGGGGAAAGCTGTGCTAGTGTAACTAGACTGACTTCCTCAATCAGTAGTCCAAGCAAGCTGGATTAACATCAAAAGAAAACTTACATTGTACCTGGTCTCCTGTACCTATATTGTTAACAGAATTTCACTTTCTAGAAGGTTGATCCAAAACCATTAACAAATCTACTGTCTAATTACAAATGCTTCAAAGACATAAAAGCCTCTGTAATTCAACATCTACAGTTTTAAAATCTATTCTTCTAATGTTAATTTTCATACAAATATTTTAGCAGACCTAAATTAAACACACATTTTCTTGGAATCAAGAGTCAAAGGAGAAAGAGAAGGGAATCTGAACAGCGAATTTTAATCTGGCTGTTTGTGGTGAAGCATTTCTTCATGCTATTGTAGAAGTAAATATCTAGTTGTCATTTATGAACCCACGTGATTAAAAGTATTTGCTTAACTCTGATATGCAACTTTAGAATATGCTTTTTTCTCATTTAGCAGAAACAACTGTTTTCATATGAGGAAATTACATTACAACAGTACTACTGCTATAGTATCCTATGGCATAGCTAAAAGTTCATTTTCTATTGCTAATGTCATAAATAGGTTGTAGATGTTAATGTGAGACAAATATCTTAGGTCTGTAGCTTACAATACTCAGCTTTTCATCAACTAAATACAATGTAAAAGTACTGGCAAAAAGAAAAAGGTAACAAAAGGAAAGAATAACTTAAATATAGATTATAATTTATCTTTCATTTCTACTCATAAAATACTAGCATAAAAGTCTAGAAAGAATATTCTATGTAATTTAGAGCTAAACTTTTCTGCTCTAAAATAAAGCATGCAGGAAATTCTCAGTTTATCAGAGATGTACAGAATTTCTCTCCACTTGGACACAGGATAGCACATTTTCCTTTGACATAACAGATTACAACAGAAAATATTTTCTGATAATATATACAGTTTTGAATATAATCAAAGCTTAAATTTTATATTCAGAATATTTTTTCTCTTCAATCAATAAATTTAATGTAGTTTTATTACATTAAAATAATTCCCAAAATTTCATGCTTATGTGTAAACAAGATTTAACTTAGACGGTTGTACTCACGAGTAAGGTCCCATAGTTGAAAAGAAACTCCTCTGTGACTATCTGGGGACGAAATACCTATTTGAATTTTGGAAAAGTTGAAAAACTTACATTAACTGTGTATCTTATGACCACAAAAAGTAAAACATGTATTTCATAGCCATGTTAGAGAACAAAATATGTATTTGCTTCTTTCATTAGAGTTGTCTTACTATGCACAAAAGTAAGTCTTACATCTATAATGCTGTTACATAGCTGGAATACTCATCAACAAATCGGTGCATTAATAAAAGTTCTATTTTATCCATTCTGGTCATGATCGGCAGAAATTAGATTTTGGGAAACTGCAAGAATTTGTCCTTTGTTTAACAATTTGGGGGGGGAAGGAAAAAAAAAAAAATCTACCTGGGACGTCACAAGATGAAGCACTACAGGCATCATAGGAAGGCACATCTTCAGCTGTTTAGCCTGAACTGTTGATGGGTGTTTACGTCCAGAGACATTAGTTAAGGCAGTGAGAATGTCACCTACAGAAAACAACATTTCAGACTGATCTAACATAATTGCTTTACCAAATAGCGGCAAATGACATCTAAAACATCTCTGTTCCATTATCCTCTGTTCAATCCCGTCTTCTGCCTCATGCCGAAAGTAGTGTTCATGTGACTGCATGACAAATCATGCGGATCCAGCACTTTTCGTTCCTAGCTCAGTGTTCAGCCAGGCCAATTTCCTGTTCTGGCTACAGGGACAGGTACGCAAACATGACCTCTGGCAAAATGGTGAGGATCGAAATATAAGGCAAGCGGTGAAGCAAAGATGAAACTGCCCCTTTTGGCAGGGTGGACTTATACTGGCTTTAGGTAGCTACATATGCATGGAATTATACTCTTCAAATTCTGTGGATGCAATTCTATTTCCAGTGAAATAAAAAGCAAAATTTTCATAACTTCCAGCTGACCAAGAGCTGAATTCACCACAATTAGTGGGTGACATAATGCTCAAGCAGTATGTTTTTTCCGCAGCATTGTACCACTGGAAGAAAGAAAGAAACAACTTCCCCCTGCTTCCAAAAGATCCCTCCACCAGCCATGCACACACACATTCTCATGCACAAGTTTAACAATGGCACAAGTGACCTAAAGCAACAGGAATTCTCACATTCTCATAAAAGAGGTAGCAGCAGGTCAATGAGAGAACTTAGTTGCCTCCATAACAAACCTCAGACACAATAATGAGGGAACAAAATTTTAATTGCAATAGTGAAAATTATACTTCAAATGAGGCATAAAAATCAAGGAACATTATGCTAAATTTGTGTTACATTAACTATTGTCTGCAAAAAGCAAGACTTCTTCTGCATTGGATAAAGAACAGAAGCAGCAGGAGAAAAGTCACAGCTCATATGCAAAGAAGGAAAATTCTGTCCCTATAGCCTGAAAATATTAAAAGCCAAATCCTGTCTTGAAAGAACACTTACTATATTTTTTTCCCTAATGACAGCGCTGTACAAAACTGTAAAAGGGAAATAGCATAGACATTAAACAAAGGACAGGATTCAGTATTTTACACAATTTTCATGTCAGAAAAGGCCCTTCCTTTCAGAGTAAGTCACAGAGTTTATTCATGTTGAATAATATCAATGCTATTCTTCTGCTCCCATGGAGTTCAATTTTCAACATAAGCAGAAATGACAGAACCTGGCACTAAAATAGGTTGTAAAAATACCTAGCCTTAAAGATTTGACGTGTTCTACAATATACTGCTCAAGAAAGCATTGCCTAAGACTCTTCAAATACATAAACTAAAATAGTGATTTTTCATCAAGACATTTTTGTTTAAATTACTCGTATTACTGTAATTCAACAAGACCTCTCTGTGGTTAGCAACAAATAATTTATTGAACAATCTACTCTCTTTCTATGTTTTAAGACCTATATAATCATCTCATTTGCCAATTTTGCAGTGGATAAATAGATATAGTTACTTTAATTTTTAGCATGATCTAAGCAATTTATATCTACTTCCTAGAAATAGGTTAAATATTATAAATGCAGAAATAAAATTACTTTCTTACCTACAAGAACTGAAAACTTTAAAATTATCCACAAGATTAACCATTGTTTAAATATATCTGTAAGGCCATTTTCTACAACTTGTTAATCTATTTGGTTTATAGCTACATCTGGTGGAAGAAGATGGGATCAGTAAAGAGCTTACATAAATGCATGTTAAAAAAGCCAGCTAGGATTAACTCGAAATCAGCAGTTAAACTGGTTTTAACTGTTCCAGTTTGCAAATCTGGCTATTTTTCTGAGGACTACATAGCTTTTACCTCCTCAAGCAGAACACGTTCATCACACTCACAGCAATAAAAAGAAAAAGCCTTCTGACAAACATGGACAGATAGCTTAATCTTGAAACACAATCAACACACAAATCTAGCTTGGAATGGAAAATAAAGTATAAAAATTAGGATTGATATATCGGGTGTCAACAATGCATTCAAATTGTACATCAGTGGTAAAAAAAGCCAGAAAAATACATATTAAAGCAATTGATGTATTATAATGATAGTAACTATGTATTTGATGTATAGAACTTTCAGGTTCTGAGCAAATATCAGGGCCTACTATGTTAGTTGCATATAGTACATACAGAGAGTAGGAAGTGAATTTCTGCCTCAAACATTTATAGTCAGAGACTTCCAAATACTGAAATATAGCCAATATGCAAACCTGATATTTAGTTAGAAAAAAGGGATCTGGTATTTGCAGCAAGGCAAAAATTTGCATTGTCATAGGAAGTAAAGTTTCTTTTAAAATAGCAGCATGACATTTAGGTCTACTGACCTTTGCAGTGCTACCATTTAATTTTCAATATTCTTGCGATAATGTAGAGAAGATGAAAAATAAATCAGGTATCATCTCATCAGAAAATAATTTTATGAAAAAAATGTTTTATCATTTAATGACAAAGCATACACAATCAAGGTTGGTTTTGTTCCCTTTCTTTTCTTGAATACTCACAGCATTTCCTTCCTTATCTTCCTATTTAGATTTCTGACTCTGCTCTGTGGGAGAACTCACCCGCCAAAAGTTTGAATAAGAATTTTAATGATGATTTAGACTGGCCACACCAATCTCATACTTTCTCCTTCCTTCCTCCTTCTCTCCTTCTTCCACCCTTCTCCCTCTTTCCTTCCCTCCATCCTTCCTTCCCCGTCTCTTTCTCCATATTTTCTCCCCCTCTGCCCTTCCCTCCACTCAGTTCTTTCCCTTCTCTTCCTACTCTTTTCTTCCCTTCCTCTCTCCCCCCTCTTCCCACTTCCCTTCCTCCTTCTTCCCTTTCCTCTCTAACTCCCTTCTTTTCCTTCTTTCCTTTCTCCCTTCACTCGCTCCGAATTAACTTTTTCAAATAAAAACCTCATCTTTCCTCATATAATATAGAGAACAGCTTTCTGCAGGAAGGACAATCCCACAGTTTGGGGGATTTTGTCACAGTTATTCAGGGCAATTTCTGTGACATATTTTAGTCAATATCAACCCTATGTTCAAATATCACCAACAGATCCTCCTTAATTTTTCAAGATTTTATCTATTACTTTTGTACAAAGAGCCAAAATTCTCATCCTGTTTCATCACCTTCTCTTGACTGATTCCCCAGATGCTCAAACTAATTTCTACCAGTTTCTCCTCTGGTTGCCCAATGAGCACAAATTATGCCCTGCAACTTGCAGGTTTTGTCCTGTTTACATGCATGCCTTTCACTGTTCCTTCTGCGAGTCCTTTCTTCCCCAGTACCTCATCAGACTATGACAAGTTTGAGCATATTCAATGATGACAGGACTTTAGCTGCTATACCCAAGCAAGTTTCTGTTTGAACATATATGAACAGCACAAAGTTCAAAGTAGCTTTTTATCATTCCAAAGGCTCAAATACTAGTGAAATTTGAGCAGATATTCACAACATTGTCCAAATGCAAATCCTTGGCACAAAAGCTACTTTGCTGAAACGTCAAGTCCTTATTCCTAAGTACAAGGGATGGTCTGAGGTAGCACCAATACTCCCTCAGAGAAAATCTTTCCATCTTTTCTTATGCATGAGAAAATCAGCTTCAGACATCTAGAACAACTTAAGTATCTAGGCTGAAATTTTCCAGAAAAATTGCACAAAGCAAATACTGAACGTACAAATTTCAGTGTGATTAACACGTACTCACAGATATACCCTGTTGCATGTCTGCTAGCTCAGTGCTTCATGAGGCAAATTTGCTTTTAGGTTTTTCAATGTTTGGAATATATTCAGAACATTGATAAAACTTCTTGTATATTTGGGCCTCATTCCTTACCATTCAACAAATACAAAACATTAATATAGGAAATCATGCATTACAATACAAAATATTTGTTCATAACATAACTAAAAAACTTCATGAAGCTGATCTCATGCAAACTTTACATAACCAGACAATACAGTCTTTCCACCTGTATATGTAAGGAGATACTTGTTTCTCAAGGGAGGAAGGAAAGGTAAGATTTCTTCAGTTAACCAAGTGAATTTACCTAGAATTCCTGGCAGCTCCTGAACAATGTGATAGATGAGGAGATCCAGGCATTTTGACAGGTACTCACTGCCGCCTTGCTGCTCTTTTCCTGGCGTGGTCTTTCTGCTGTCTCTTTCAATATACATCACGAGTCTACATTTAAGCAAGTGCAAAACATTACCTCTTACAACAACAACAAAAAAGACACTATATCTCAAAAATACTACCAAACCAGACATTTCTAGTATCTGTGGTTACAGTCAAGACGATACATTAGTTTTGGCTCTGTAATTTTGTTGAAATTTTAGACTTTCCTTTTCAAATAGATAAATTTTTAAAATAACACAAACAATTGTGTCAGGGAACAAGAGGAAAGAAATCGTTAAGCTACTGTAAGTAAGAGCAACTCTACTAGTTTAAATGAATATATGATGTTAACATAAGTAATGAATCCCTCTGCAGACTTAGACAGAGACTAATTTTAAAAATCACTTTATGTTGAAATATATGACCAATATGTGGGATGCGAACAAAAGACTAAATAGAGTAATTTTTAGCATGTAGGAATTCCAAAAGCAAAAATAATTTAAGTCAATGTAACAAGAGATCAATCTTTCAGTCAAGAAAAAACATACTACATAAATCATACTACAGCCTATCAAAATGTTAGCACTAGTTAGAATGGCCATATTGAATAAAAGTCCAAACTAGCCTTACATTCTTTCTGTAGAAACCTGGTGTTCAAGATTTCTAAAGGCAAACTCAATGCTTACATTCTAACTGATAAGTACTGTGTAGCTATGCTGTTCTGCAGAATGACATTTCTCATAGTAAACTACGGTAACTGATTTATTAGCCATTGGCTAACATACAAGAGATAGCTTTAATAATACACCTGTAACAGAATGCTTCAGGCAATATTTTAAAATGCTCATTTGAATAGACAGAAGGGCCAGACTTCGCTTTAGGGGCATAATATTGACATCTTTGTTTCACATTCAAACTCCCTGGGGGTCCTGTGTAAAGAGCCATCAGTCTCCGGTGAGTGAAATCCATACTCTGGATTTTAAGAACGTACAACTAGAAGATCTTTAAGGTCCCTTCCAGCCCAAACCATTCTATGATTCAGGTGGGTTTTTCTTAATACCTTTCTTCTAATCAATGTTCTTTTATAGAACGATGAAAATAAATTATTTAAACTGCCTTAAGGGTACACAACAAAACTGCAGGACACACAAACACAAAATTTTATTCTAGGAGGTGTGTATTTCCATCAAAAAGCTGATTTACTCAATGAAATAAAAACTACCTAAGGATGTATTTTGTGGGATTAGGCCTCTAAACAATGCATCATTGTTATGGAATACTACAACTCACCTTATCCTTCCTGAACTGTGCTACAGAGACAAAGATACAGATAAATCAAAACACTTGTTCAGTAACTACCTTTCTCCTCTGCAATAGCCCAGATGCAACATATTCAGCTGCACTTCCCAGAGACTACAGGGAAATCTTTTATTTTTCTTGCAATCTCTAGAAATTGTATTAAATTACAAGGAATTCTGATTTGTCTGGTAGAAGAGAACTACTTAAAAATCTGACATTATGTTTCAAATAGAATTTTCCTTAAAAAAGCTTTAAGTTCTTTTAATATAAAAAACTGAATGTCTTAAAATAGTATAAAGCCCCCTAACCTTTCCAGACAACCAAGTAATTTTTACTCAAGAACTGTTTGACTTTGAACAAAAAGACAACAAAAGATCAGAGTCTGTATGGATTTTTTGTCTTTACGAAAACACTTCTGTGATTTAACAATCATCTGATTCCATATGGAAATATGTTTAGATCTGTTTAAGTTTTACTTAAAATAGGCTGCATAGACTTCAGCATGAGTGGTTTTATTGCTGGGGCAGGGGAGTGTGTTCATTTATTCTGAGAGAAGAAAGATACAAAGTTTACAGAAACTCATGAGTTTTCTCTTTTTGTGTTGTCCTTCCCATCACAAAGTTGTCTTTCACATAAAGATTTTCTAAAAATACACACAACTTTTTTTTTTCCCTGATAGTACTGTTCAACTAAACACACCTCGAGAAAATTGTACAGATCCATATATAGGCAGGAAAGTATTAGTATCTCTATTTTCCTTTGACAAGTTCCTCAGTCTTAAGAAGACCAATTCATCAGTTACTTTAATCCCCTGAAGAATCTCAGCATTCTGTCTAATGGGCAGAACTACATCTATGGAAATACATTTATTCAATTCATATAATGCACACATTTGTCTTGCACTCAACAATACATGAAAAAATATGTAGGTATTACTAAAAGTAATTTAAATATGATGAGGAACAAAGCACTGTCTACAAAGCCAGGTTTGATTTTTTAAAAAGTTCTTCAAGTATCTATATTGCATGATAAGGCCATCAGTGAGCTTTTACACAAAAAAAAAAAAGCAGAACCACCAAAGTTTTCTGAGAAAAGAGGTGAAGAGTGGAGCAAAAAGGGGCCAGTTGCAGAAAGTTAACAGTCCTGAGTAACAGGAATGCGAAGGAGGTCTACTGCTTAAAAATATTAAGAACTGTTCACTTATATAGATGATCATCATGAAAAAAAAAAGAGAAGATTTGGCCCAAGCAGAGATGTGGTAAGACATGGTCTTCAAATATACAGAAGCCACTGTAATAGGGAAAGAAACTACATTGTTTTCTGTGCTTAACCTGTAGAATCAAAATGTCAGAATCAAAATGTTTTCTTTTTGACAAGAAATTTTGAGTGTTAGGAATAGCTAACAATTAGAACAGCTGTCAAAAACAGATCATGGAATACCCACCAATTTCCACCAATCATTAAAAATTATTTCTCAAGCATAACAAACTGTGACCTGGATCAGAAGAATAGACTCTACAACCTCTCAAGGTCTCTTTAAGAATCGTTTTCTAAAATTCACTCATTCTCATGTATCAGTGACATTTACCTTCAACATCCTTAAAATCAGCTTCAGATACCAATAAGGTTCAGACACAACTTTACCAGTATCTCAACAGGGGGAAAAAATGCATGCAGCCACCAGATGAGTGAACCTAAAAGCAGGAGGTCTCTCACTTGCAGTCTTCTCCCTACTTCTCCCTTCAGTTCACTAAGTTCTCAGAGAATGGCAGACCTCCGAGAAACTAAAGAATGTCTTCCATGCTCTGAGGACATATACAGTCCACTTACCCCAACAATATAAGGAGCCACTTTTAGTCAAACTCTGCTAACAGAAAAGGATGAAGATTTTTAAAGGATGTTTAATGTAGATCTATTGTTTATTTTACAGAGATACAACACTGGATGGCAGATCATGTAGTAAGAAGGGTCAATCCCCCCCCTTTCTTTTTGCTTTTAGTTTGATACTGGGGTTTTTTCCTGAAATCACTAACTTGTGTCATTGTTCCCTTCTGCCTTCCATATTCATGCTTTCCCATTTGACTGGGTGCCATACTTTTCTGTTCTTTTTCTCGGCCAATCCTAGCCATATAAGGCCAACACGCTATGCTAGATGTCAGATTGTAATAGGTCTCCACGTAAAGCTTTTCCTTTGAGGGCATATACAAGATCTGAAAATTTAAAAGCTATGGGAGGTAGGGACAGATAACAGAGAAAGATTTTGCTCAAAAGTTATGCTTTTGTGCATACTTATGCTTTTGCAGACTGTGAAAGTCTGTCACGAATATTACCCTATCTTTCCACAAGTGTCCCTCTCTGCAGACAGCAGAAAAAGAGTTTTAAATAAATTCTTTAAGGAGGAAGTTCAATCTCCAGGGCAGTCTCTATTCACCTAGGAAATTCCCTGAAAGCATTTAGATCCAGAAAGAACAATTCAGTGAGACTAATCAGAAATTATTACTGGTTCAGGAAAGGGTGAAATTGTAAGTCTCAACAACACATCAGGTTGTATCCCTCCCCTGTTACAGGTAGCCTGCCTTTGCAAATCATGGAGAAAACAAGGAGACTAGGAAACTCAGGGTGATTAGCAAAATAAATGAATTTGCATATTGTAAGCAAACCTCTCCTATGAGGACAGGCTGAGAGAGTTGGGATTGTTCAGCCTGGAGGAGACTCCAGAGACATCTAATTGCGGCCTTCCAGAACCTGAAGGAGGTCTACAGGACTGTTTATCAAGGACTGTAGTGACAGGACAAGGGGTAATGGATTTAAACCGAAGGAGGGTAGATTAGATTTAGATTAGATGTAAGGAAGAAATTCTTCACTGTTAGAGTGGTGAGGCACTGGAACAGGTTGCCCATAGAGGTTGTGGAGGCTCCATCCCTAGAAGTGTTTAAGACCAGGTTGGATGGGGCTTTGGGCAACCTGGTCTAGTGGAGAGTATCCCTGCCCATGGCAGGGGGTTGGAACTAGATGACCTTTGAGGTCCTTTCCAACACAAACCATTATATGATTCTATGATTCTGTGAAGTGCTATTTCAGTCTAAAAGATCTCCTATCTTCTCTAGCTGTATCACATGTGGAAGAACAAAAGGTATGTAATGGACTACCATGAGACAGGTGGAAAAAAGAATAACAGGTGAATTGTGTCAATGTTGTGTGAGAAAAAATTAACTTCAAAATTATATTTGATATTATATATAAATGCTTTTCATGTACAGATCTCGAAATCTCAAAGTACTTTGGAAAGTCCTAGTGGAATTTCCTCGGTGACATCCATTGTCAAGCTCGAATTACATACTCCCACCACAACTAATTTCATAATTTAAAAATATGCTATGACACATTCAGAGAGTTTGGGGTGTTTTTTCAAAAACAAAACAAAAATCTCTGCAAAGGTGTGTATAATTTTCATTACTAAACTAAACACAGGCTTTTTCTAATGCCAAACTGAACAACATTTAACTTGAAGCTGTAGAGATATATGCAGTGTTGTCATGAAACAGTTAGGACTGACTTTTATCATCTGCATCACATCCTTTAACTGATGGCACACTGAAGAATTGCCTTATGTTGATTATCTTAAACAGATTTTATACTCTAAAGCAATATAAACCCTGTTATAGGCATTAGCTGCAACTGCTAAAGACAAACCAATAAGTAGAAATTATGCACATTTTACTACATACTCTTTATATTTCTCAAATCAAACATCTTCATAAAGAGATTTTGAGTATATACAACATTTTCAATAGTTATCCAACTCTTTACTGCTTACTGTACTAGCAATTTTAAATTTATGAATCTTAATTTTGAAGTAACTTTTCTGTCACAGAACTGGAGACATTTAACTAAAATACTCCAATAGGAATTCAACAGTATAAGTCAAAGAATATCCATTATGTCTACTGGGCTTAATAAAATTATTCCAGAGTACAGGATATTATGAAAGTAGCTGTACCCAATATGGGTCATTTCTCCTCTCTCATCCTGTGGTAGCCATCTTACTTTCTGGATGCAAGAGAAAGGTTTTAGTCTACATGATCTGTGCTGTCAAGAGATATACTGTTCACTAACGAACAATTATGAAGAAAACATAACAAATTAAGAAAAACAGTTTATCAATGCAATAAAGCTGCTGTAAGGCTTGTCTACTGTTTTACCTAAAGTGTTATATTATGTATTAGTCCCTAATCAGCTCTGTCTGGAGCATCACAATACAACACCAGGATAAAGCCAAAATTCACAATACAAAAATAACATCCCAAATTCACAACACATTCTCTTCAGAAAGGCTGCTCATTAAAAGTATTATAAATAAAGAGATCAAATTGTTGATAAAAATTATTAAAGTTTTC
This sequence comes from Aramus guarauna, assembly GCA_013400195.1. NCBI lineage: Eukaryota > Metazoa > Chordata > Aves > Gruiformes > Aramidae > Aramus > Aramus guarauna. Next base: position 147,887 of record VXBL01002935.1, read on the forward strand.
TTCTTCACATAATATTTTAGGTATAAATAAACTAATAGTAACTGTCAGTACAGGACTTGTGTCAGACATTTCTACAAACACACAGCTCAGTCCATGTGCTATAACAAGCATACAAATAGCAGCAGTCATTAAAAATGCAATCATTCAAAAAGTCACTTACAAATTATTAGAGAGATTTTACACTAACCAGAACACATCATCTGATAAAACATTTCTGGAAGTATAAAATGATATATATGAAAAAAAACTTAGATTCAGTACTAATTCTCTATGATCTACAAAAATTGGAATATCTACAGACATGTATGTGAGCGGAGGGGTATATAATGATAGCACACAACAAGATGTCCTCTAACAACGGCTTCATTCTATAACTCACCCGCTCCTTCCAATCCAGCCCTTTAGCTGTAGTGCATACATCTTAATTCTTCTCAAACATCAATATAAGATATAAAGTTATATTTGCTGTAAATGTAGTCAGATTCACAGCTACCCACAAGCCTCATCCTTTTTTACTTTCAGTTCTAAACCTGCTTTATTCCAATATCATAAAAACTTGGTTGACACTACATTTTGCTGTTCTTCGTAATGAACAGTAGAAAATATCAATCCCAATAAAATTTCTTCCATCTTACTCTTCCAATCCGTCCACCGAAACACTGTGACAATTTACATTCTAACAGAGTCTAATTTCCTCTCGTCTGATGCGGGAATGTTTTGGTGTCATCAGAAGACACAATTCAAATAACTATTCCACTGTGAGCCAAATATTATTTTAGAGCAGTCATTTCTTGAAAAGTATTTTAAAGCATAGAAACAAATAAAATATTTCATGTAAAAGTCACAGGAATTCAGTGGTCATTACATAAATCACTCCAACACCACATATAGCCAAGAAATAGTATTTTACCTTGAATGTGCCTATACTGGAAAGACTGTGGATTATACCACGTCCCAAAATGAGGAAGGTACATGACAGACTTTTTTATTTTGCTTTTCCACCATAGCAACAACTCACTGTTGCACTATTTGTTTTGCCCTACGCAAAGCAAAATCTGCTCTTTGCTAATGCTCGCTGGGACCACAAGTTACTTTAAAAGATAGGGTCTCCTTGTAAGACAGTGGTTTCCCCTTGTGAGTAATCTCCACCTGATGACCCCAGACAAGAGAGAACACTCTTTTCTTGATATTCTCATGAATTAAAGGATTCATATTACACAGAAAATAGTTCACTCCTAAAACACTGGCTCAAAAATACCACACATTTTAAAGTATTTCAGGTATGACTTTGAAAATAAACGTTACATCTCTGTCTTCCGTTATCACCTTACCTTGCCTGACAACTGAGTAGCAACATCTCCCTGTTATTAATTAAAACTTGTAGTAGGACCAGAAAGGCTTTTGCTCGAATAAGAGTTGAAGGACTTTCAAGTAAACGAGTAATTGTAGTCACAAAATCCTTGATGGAAATAAACACAAATACGTTAATATTATTTTATGGAAAAAGGTTACTTGCACTGTATTTTAACACTGTATACATTTAAAATTTGCTCATTTTCATGTGCATTCTGTATTAGTAAGGTACTTTTCATGTCACTCAGGAAAAATTAAAAAAAATCCATAAAAAGCTACTAAATAAACTCTGTCTGAGACAGACAGGCCCAATGCAAAGCTGCAACAAGTAAACACTAATGTACTGTATCCAAAATGGTACAAAATTAACTACAAAATACGATAGAACTTATTTTAAAATGTCTTACCTTCAGGATAAACATAGAACATTTAATGTATTACTTTAAAAGAAGACTGAAGGATTGTCAGAATACATAAATATTTCAGCACAAATATAATTAAAAGTTTACCTATTAATTCTCATATATGCAAGAAGATTTAAAACAACCCTTTTGTGGACACAATCATGTCTACATTAGACCCTAAATTATACAACAAATGGTCCTAATAGAGAGCAAAACTGTTTCTACCTTCTCTGACTGTACTTATCTAAACTCATTTTATTTGCAATTCATGAAGTGAAGAACACCTTTTCAGGGAACAACCTAAATTAGGACTTGGAAAGAAAGAAAAAGGATAAGCCGCAAGCATTAAGGAGCCATGACTTTCCTAATCCACTGACCATTATCCATTCCTGTGATAAAGTCAGTGTATAAGATGCTAAGATCCTTGTAACACCTTCCTTCCTGTAACTCCAAATGAAAGAATAGTTTTAAAAGTTTAACAAGGATAGTGAGAAATAAAGAATAACCACAAAATATTTCCCTTCAAAAGTTTAACAATGGTTAGCTGACTGTGATTCTGAAATCACAGCTGCTTCTTTTTCTCTCTCTATTTTGCCCTGTATATTGAAAGGATTTTCTCTAGTTTCTGGAATGTGTCCTGACATGTGGAAAGATGTGAGACTCATGTGTACTGCTTCAGCTTCCAAGGGAATAAAGCTGAGGATCAATGGAAGGAAAAAAGAGCTCTCATATTATGAATAACAGAATTAGGTATTATAAAGTGTAAAAAGTGTAAGATGAGCATCATTTATGATCTGTCCAATGGTATGTTTTAACACCTGAAGAACCAAAGGAAAAAAAAGGAAAAGAAAAAGAAAAGAAAAAATCCCATATGGAGTATCCTCTACCTCTGAGGAATAAAAATATCTGTTACTCATCTGTACTCTTCTTCTATGAAGACCAATTGGGCTATTTGGTTTAAAAAAAAAAAGTAAAATAAAAATCCATCTTCAAAGAGGACCTTGCTGGCAGCAGCAGTGGTATTTTTGGATCAGCTCTTGATCAGAATGCCTTATTTTGAAAACACAAACCCTACTTCAAATCTCTTTCTCAAAAAAAACCAAACAAAAAAACAAAAACCACCCAACCAAAAAATACCCCACCAAAACCCAAACCAAACCAAAAAAGAACCAACAGAATTAAAAACTGAGCCAGAATTTACAAACTGTCAATTGGCCCTATCCAAGAATTAGACTGAGCATAAACAACCTCATCAACAGAAACCATTTGAGCTGGATTCTCAAGGGAGGGACACTACAGAATAAAGAGGTACATAAAGCATGCGTGCATGTTGTGTACAAAGTTTAAAATCCTGCTGTGTGATAGACATTTAACATACCAAGTATTATTCACATTCCCCCTCTTGCTGACAGAAGAACTGAAAGGCAACTTCACTGTCATAAAACTGAAAATCAACATTGAATGTAATTTATTAAAGGCAGTCTTTGCAACAATTAACTATACCTCTTTACAGAGACTGGAAAAAGAACAGGAGTGTAAGAGATGGCTAACAAACCATCACATTTTACTCCGATACCATTTTAATACTGTCTTCAAAAGCAGTCAGCATAGACAGTAACTACAGAAATCCCAGAAAAAAACAGTTGTTATTAATTATTCAAGAACAGTTTCCTTGTATTTCTGTCATTTACTTCATAAACAGAAGAGTGCCTCAATCTTGTGATTCATAAGCATAAGTTGTGTAAAGTTTACTGCTTTAAACACTTCAAAAGCTCCAATATGAATCTGCAGCGTTAAAGTTAATTACAGTCTACTAAAAGCTAAGGTTGAAATTTTAATAAAGTAAGGTCTTGTGGGGTTTTGGATGTTGCTTTTTTTAATTAAATTACTCAAAGCAACCAAAAAAAGTTTTTAGATTAAGAAACCCTGCAAAGCCTCAGACTTAGTTAAAGAGTATAATATAACGCAACACTGCCTGCTAACATAAATGGACTTGACAGACCAAGCACAGGGATGCCATGACAAAGACACATGCAACTACAAGCCAAAGCACATCTGACTATTTTCAGTCCTCATGCACTGGAAAGCAAGAATATTTCAATGTTACATGTAAGGGTTACCATGGGTTAAGACAACATTGTCAATTAAAATCAGTTACATTAGACTTATCTGGGAATGATCTCATAATCTGGCTTAAGAAATAAATGTGATATTTGGAATTTGTTTTTCTGGCTGCAAATTTGCTGCAAAACAGCAACAGTTTATCCAAAGAAAATCTGAAGCACATCTTTGCTGACCTGCAGAACTCATATCAGAAAAACCAAAAATTGCTGAAATACTGTTGAATACATTAATTATTAATCATTTCACTGTTATATTGTTCTTCCCTCTCCTGCAAACTGTTTGATGTATCCATGGAGACTCCACAGGGTAAGGACACTCTTTTCATTGCAAGTGAATGCACTGTCGACTGCAACATGATTTTATATTGGACGCTCTTAGTAATACTTCAAAGCAAATTTAAAACAAATCACAAAAAGCAATAATGTTTTTGAATTGGCTACACAAGGGGAAAACAGATAGACCACTATTTCACTATACAAGAACTGAAGTTGCGATAGCAATCATTTCTTGTATTGTTGTGTATTTTCAAATTCCCTTTCTATGCATTACAAATGCCTCCATAATATTGTAAGTTGAGTTACAAAGATTTTGTTAAAGACAAAATATCTTTTTATTAATTCACACTGGTATTGACAAAACCATCAACAGAGGTAGCTACTTGTCCACATTCAGGTAAAAGACAAAGTAAGTGAAATATGGGGACAACATTTATAACGCGTCTATAATGCTTTTTTTTGGTGCCATAATTGGATATGACTAAAAAAAGCAACTATGGCCAATGGTGCAGGGAAGCGAAGAAACAATGCAGTTGTGACAATGTATTGCTGGAACTATCTGAATAATTTTACTTACTAGTACTTGAGAAACAAACAAACAAACAAATAAAAAACCTCCACCCCATTATCTGACCTCTGGAAGAACCTAACTGCATTCAAAAAGTTACATGACTGGTTTTCACTCATTCAGAGGTGAATCTTGACAGCCAGATGAAAGTTATTAGCAGTGGTTTTTTTAATCTACCACTATAGTGTGTCAAAGGTCTTTGATTTTGAATTCTTTTTCCACACTTTAAAAACATCATTTCAGCTTTTTTTGTTTCCAAGACATAAACTAAAATAGAAAGGCTCTGTATCAGAGAGGGACAAAAACTAGTTGCTTTTAGCTCTTGTAGTTCTCTGAAGATAACCACAGAATTATATTTGTCCTTCGTTTTCTGGCTTTTCTTTTGTAACTGGTTTTATCACTGTTCCTCAAGGGAGTAGAAAACAAGGGCAGCCTTAAGTCTTGTAAGCCAAGGGAGTTTCCACATAACATATACAAACTTGAATGATCTTGATCTTGAATTTATATCTTTAAGCATCTTTTAATATGCTGGTTTGCAGCTGTATTAAAAGGACAGTCACAACCTTGTCACCACCTTCTATGTAACACTGAGGTCCTTCTGCCTCTTAAGCTATGGTATACAAGAATTCCACAGATGGCAAAATACTTTGTAGGCCAAAACTACCTACTCGTTTTTTCTTTTCCCTTCTCTCATTAAGGTGGAGTTGTGTGTTATGCTCACAATTGAAAAATGCCCAGATTATTAAATTCAGTTTTCAGCAATAAACTATATGTAACGTGATAGTACCTGGCAGGTCCATTCAGGAGCAGGATTGTATTTTTAGATACTGTTCAAGAAAAATAGAAATCTAGTTTCTGCTTCCAGAAATCCTACAATCTAATTTCAGCAAAACAGACATTCTATGAGATACAGATTTATCTGAGCTATAAGTTACCAAATGTGAGCACGTGAAGTAGAACGAGACCCTCTTTACCAGTTTTTAAAGTACAATGTTTTTTCAGTTACAGCTTTGGGTACTATTCCCACTTCTATCATTAGTTTGATATATGCTGTTAAAAGAATGTCTATCTGTCTATATTTCAATTTTCTAATCTGCAAAATTGCACCACTTGCTCACAAAACACCTATGACAATTCGTTAATGATTAAGCAGCAATTTTAAACCCACTAAGTTTCAGCCAATGCTGTACTGCATGCCAGCAAAATACTTTCTATTTTCCCATAACTAATTTGAGAATTTCAGAGTTGATTATTTTTATAACTTCAAAAATTTGATTAAAATCGATCATAAGAACTGCACTATCAGAAAGGGAGTACTTTTAGCTATCCAACTCCTCTGTAAACAAGAAATTCTTCACAGAAAGCATCATGCTGTAGCCATACGCTTGTTGCATATTGCATTCTTTCGCTGAACGTTCAAGTGTGTATTTTTTGAACACACTTCTCTGACTGTACCACCAACTCACAGTAAGGTGCACTATTAGAAACTGTGACACTATGGGACAGTTTGCCACCTGTTAGTGCTGTGGTAGTGGAATCTGTGGAAAGCTTAAGGTCAGCTGAGATGCATTTACAAAAACACACGGGCAATTCTGACAAGGCCCAGAAATTATTTTTAGGATGAGAATGAGTGATTTCAGGCTGCAAGAAGAGATGGGTGGAAAACAGTAGATTATTTTTATTTAAATGTTAACTTGTATAGAAACCAAATTAAACTCTCTGAACTAAAGCCTAATAGATTGTTATAGTCAAGATGTCAGGTTACAGCATACATGACAACAGAGTATCTGATGAAACACGAGCTAGAGTCCCTATTTTCTTTGTGATTTTTATCCTTTCCAAGCAAAGAGGGATTACTTATGCTTACGAATTGTGCAGACTTACTGACAAAAAAATAAACACTATTTCTCTAAACACAGAATAATTTGTTAATCAAAATAGAAAGCTTTTAATCATCTCATCCAAAAATTATATTAGACATAAATCAGAACCAGTAGTATTATTCAGTGACACTAAAAAGAAAACCCTAAGTTATTAAAATGCTGATTTCTGCAAGACATTTAACTTACAAATTGGCCTAAGGTCCTTTAAGAAGAGCATAAAATACAGCTTTAGATTCAATCAGGACTCATTATTTTCTCTTTTAAACCTCTGAGAGAGCTATGTCAAATAAATGTCCTCACGCATTCCATATTGTTTTTCCTTAGGGCCATTATCAGCTATGGTCAAGCTACAGTTTTCTGAATCGATTAAATTCTAGCTGCAGTAGCAATTTGTACACCATTAGTACCCGCTCTTGAAGATCTGTGAGAAAGAAAAACTATACACCTGTCCTGGTGTCCTCTGGCTAGGACAGAGTTAATTTCCCAAGGAGCCAGGCCAGGTGAGCCAGGCTGGCCGGGGGCTATTCCATACCATGTGCTGCCATGCTCACCAGAAAAGGGGGCCAGTCGGGGAGGGGCGGGTTCCGCGTGGCTCCAGGACAGGTTGAGCATCTAGTCTGTAAATTGTTTTCTGTTATCACTCATTATGTATCTCTGTTATCAGTACTGTTGTTGTTTGTTTCCCTCTCCCTTGCTGTCCCAGTAAACTGTCCTTACCCCAACCCACGAGGCTTTTGCCTTTGTTTGTCCGGTCTCCTCCCCACCCCGCCGGGGAGGGGTGAGCGAGCGGCCGCGTGGTGCTCGGCTGGGCCTAAACCACATCAACACCTCATTATTTATTGAAGCAAATAAGAATATAAAAAACCCCACAGTCCTCATTCCCTGCTATTAAGATATATAAGCATCATTGAGTTAAGCATTTTGAAAACACAAAACCACTTCTAGAGCCAACTTTTAACTTTCAATTAGTGAAATTCCATGCCAAGGAATAATGTTAATCTGAAATCAAACCTTTTCTTGAATCAGCCTCTGTAGATGAATCCCACAGGACAACATTGCCGAAAACATTGTGAGCATGTACTGCTGAATTTTGCATATTCCATTTGCCAAGGAATTTAGTATGGCTGTTAATCCCACTTTTTCAATGACATTCTGGAAAGCACTGGGTGAGTAACGAGTAATTCTGCATAAAGCCTACAGTAGTAAAAAAAAAAAAAAAAAAAAGGGATTATTATCTCAAGAAAAATAATAGATAATAAAAACAGGTGGTGACTTTTCCAAGAGTTTAGGAATACAGAGAATTCGTACAGTTTCATTCATAAGACAAATATTAGGGGAAAAGGCTATGTATTTTTAGAGACCTGGAATTCTAAATGTATTGCTATTGTGGTACTTCCAGTACCTAAAGGGAGCCTACAGGAAGGCTGGAGATGGACTGTTTACAAGGGAGTGTAGTGATAGGACAAGGGGTAATGGCCTTAAGCTGAAGGAGGGTAGATTTAGATTAGATGTGAGAAAGAAATTCTTTACTGTGAGACTGGTGAGGCACTGGAACAGGTTGCCCAGAGAGGTTGTGGATGCCCCCTCCCTGGAAGTGTTCAAGGCCAGGTTGGATGGGGCTTTGGGCAACCTGGTCTGGTGGAGGGTGCCTCTACTCATGGCAGGGGGGGTTGGAACGAGATGATCTTTGAGGTCCCTTCCAATCCAAACCATTATATGATTCTATACACTCCATGCAGCTGAAACTGAAATATTTGGTACATCAACATCAGAGTCATATTACTCTTTCCCTCTAGAGAACAATTATGATGGACCGGCATAGCCCATGTTTGAGTCTTTTATCAACACAGAATGTAGGTAGTGTCATATAACACTGTACTGGAAAGGAACACAGGCAGCAGAAAATACAGAGATGGCACACACCACAGAAATTCTGGTCACACATAAAGGCAGGCATCTTTCTTCTCTCTGTTCATGAACCATAACCTAATATGTAGTAGTTCACTATCTAAAATCTATCTTAAGATCTAGATACCTGATAAGGAGCAACATTTAATATAGCAAACACGCAAACTGTTCTCCAAAAGTTGATTTACAAGTATCAGTGACTAAAACAATCCTAACAGGAAATGCAGATACTGACTGTACTCTAGTGAAGTGACTACAAAATATGTTCGGTGCATACTAAGTTAGCTATTTCATAACAAACATTACCAGGTGACCTCCAGGATGGATTTATCTGCAAAACATAGCTTTTCCTTTTGATACCTCTGGAAATGCAACCTTCCAGATACTGTAACTGTTTTTGTTCTCTCCAGATAAAGGAAATAAGACTCTTTGGGTATTTAAAATTTAATTTTCTTTGGCTTGAATATAGTGATAGAAAAACAGATTATGTCAATGACTTGATTCATGTGAAAATCTGAATTGGTTTTAGCGAAAAACTTCGAAGGCAACTTTCTTCTGTGAAAATGAGGCAATATTACCACTTCTTTGTTCTTTTCAGACCAGCTATATTTAGAAATTGCCGCTTACTTGGTGCACATTCAATAGCGACATCCCATTTACAAGAAACTCTAGTCAATTACACCCACAGAATACTATCATCAGAGAAAATCTTTCCATATAAGAACCTCAGAAACTGCCCAGTTCACCAGTGCCCTTAGAAACATTACTCAAAACACAATAAATAAAAAAAGAGAAAGGCATGAAAGATAATAAATCAAGAACTTAGGATTTTTGAACAGACATTTTATTGATGCTGTTCATCTACTCTGTTCCTGTTCTTCCTTGTCCTTTCTGGTCCAGGAACTATATCGATTGCAGCTTTTTATTTTCCTTCTTTTTTTACCTTCTTTTTTAAAACACAGACACTCAATTTCAGTTTCTTAGTACAGCATGCTCTATTTCCCCAAGGATACAATCCAGCCCTTCACTTCTAGTCTAAGTTCTCAAAATGAGTGGACAGGAAGTATATGCATTCACTAAACACATCCTTGAAGGTCATATTAGCAGTGAACTGCTGGGACCTAGGGACAGACTGTGTCAAAGCAACATGGAACCAGCTTGGTGTACTAACATGGTGCATGCAGACTTGCCAATGCCTTAGTTGTCTGCTACAAACCTCATTAAACAAGGGTGACCATGGCCACAGGCCATCAGAAGATCTCTAGGCAAATCTGGTAGGAGAGACATGACTATCTTCTAGGATCATATTGCAGCTTTGGAGATGGCAGTAAAGCTCCAGCCCACCAACAGCTAAGGGGAGAAGCTTTAAACTCCCATTAGCTTGTATGTCACAGAGCACTCTACTGTATGAGTGAAACCAACACTTCAGCAGAAAAGCAGAAGAATTTAAAGGGGGATAGAAGACAAAGCATGCTAAATCACTTCAGTATCTGGAGATGACAGAGGGGGATAAGTCAACAGGTGGTGGAGCAGGAATTGGGAACCAATGATGAGAAGAGATAAGAGTAGAGCTCACATGATCATCTCTCAGCAGCAGCCTTGGAACAAGAAATTGTCTCAGTGAGAGTAAGACATTGGCAGAGCCTCTCCTGGAACTGGCTTCTCTGTCCTTGCTCTCTGCACAGCCTTAACCAGCAGCTCCAACCCCAGCATCATGATCCTTACTGGTCCATTCTAACTTCAGATATTCTGTGATCATCTATGCCCCATCCATTGCCTTCTGGTCTTACATCCATATGGTGGCTGGATAACATTCACCCTTTCAGGACGTACTCCATGACACTCTCAAGGTTGAGAATGAATGCATTAATGTATCTGCAATACTCATGTCTCTGAAAGAATCTCTTCAGCACCAATTCTTAAGGAAAAAAGAAAACAAACCTCAAAAGATTATGTTGAGCTTTCCCAAATTAGTTTCCAGTTAAGTGGCTTACGTTATGTTACTCCTCCTCCAGCAGAAAAAGACATCTCTTAGAAACAAAATTTAAAAATATTTTTTAAAAAAATCCAAAAAACTCTCAGTATACTGGAAAGAAAATATTCTTCCTGCTGCTGAGCTTGTCAGAATGTCACTTTGACATCTTACAGAATTATTTCTTATCTGAGTCTAGCAAAATGATAAAAAGGTATAGCTTTCCTACAGGCAAAATCTGTGATATTTACCTGAGGCATCTTGGACTCCAAAGTGAGCAAAAATACTGAGACACAGTCCCTGTTTGCCACCTCTGACAGACAGAACAAGGTACAGTGTCATTTCTTGACTCCAGAAACTGAAGACATAAAATCATCTTGATATATTTTTTTTATTGATTGAAATAATCATAAGTAAAATTCCATAGTGCCTTACTGCTTATATACTTTGCAGACAGCCTGCTAGCTCTAGGTAAAGATATGACACATGTATTTCTTAACAGAAATGTATTTTTACATGTGAATATAGATGTCAGTCAAGAATAATTTCTTCAGGATACATTCAAACCAGGCAGGAGTGACTGCATAATAAAATACAATAGGACATTGATGATCTCAATTTATGTGGTCATGCAGAATAAAAATACCTACGTATCTATAGCAACAAATTAATGAATGTAGAAATTGTACAGTACAATATAGCTGGACAATACATTGGTATTTTACTTTAAATATTAGTATGCTACTAAGTCTCTAAAAACTTCAGTTGGTAAGAGACCTGTCTGTGCTAGATAATATTGATTATTTTAAATTTTTTTCCTTAAAGTGAAGATTATATATCCAAATACCCCATCAGTATTAATACCTAACCATGATTAATATGAGGCATTGAGTAATAAATTCAACAAATAAGTTTACCCTCTTGTTACTTTAGTGTTTCACTACAAAGCAGCAAAAGGATTAGGGTACCACCTTAATGTATCTGCCTTTAAAAGATTCCTTGTCAAATTCACTTCATATGCGCTATGAAATAATTAAACCTCAGATTTTTGATAAAGGACACAATCCCCAAAACAGCGGAGGGCAAAATCCAGGAACACATTCAGACCCAAGCACTTTTGCGTGAAATGATCTGTCTGGAAGAAGGAGATGGAATTGGCTACATGGATAGCAATAATTTCCATGAAGACCAGAAAAACAATAAACAAAACAGTTGGACCAAGTATGTAGAAGAGTGGATGTCTCTTACTCTTGCAGTCCCCCTCACTGCTACTTTTGCTCAAAGCTCTCCAATACATTAGTCTGGAGCAAGCCCTAGCTCCAGCATGACTAAAGCCTCAGTAACTACCCGAGGGAAAGGTATGATTTCCAGCAAGGCTACCGCCTTCAAAGGGGAAAAAAAAAAATAGTTGGGAACAGAGGGGTTTTTTGCTTGTATTGTCCGTACATATATTTATACCACAGATTTGCGCAAGATGTTGAAGAAAATTTTGCCTCAGCAGAACTCAGTGTGTGCACTCAACATAGTTGTCTCTTTAAAATGTTGGCCTGAACAGTATTATTGCAGATCTTAATGAATGCCGACCCAGGACTGCCAGCTGATTCAGTTTTGAACTACAGTATAAATATGGCAAATGCAATGACATGTATAGTAAGTTAACGTCCCTGCTTGAGCACAAAACCCATGGAGATCAGGTTGCTCTATCACAGCTGCAGTGACAAGAGGTGAAGGAACTGGGGAACTCAAAATTCATGATACTTTCAATCTCATCACTTGGAAGAGACCACACAAATGCCAGCACTGTTTGACTGAACTGAGCAACTAAAAAAGCCTCAGTGACTAGTAAGTAGTGGTAGCTGTCAGTGGACACAAAAAGGAATAAACTAGGGTACAGTAAGCTCTTCAGGTCTTAGCTTCCTCTTAAACATTTTTTCTACCTTCCAGATAAGATGCATGAAGATTTTCTTCTCATCAGATGCTATGGAAGAAAAGGCAACTCCAGTACTGCTTCAGAGAGGCTAGCTACCCATACCATAAATACTATGAAAAAGAAAAGATCTCTCAGTGGTTTACTTCAACCTTACAGCCTTGGGAGGATCGAATGATCTGGGATCTCAAAAGAGGCTGAGGATAGAGAGGGACAAACAACAACCCTCTCTTCTCATAGTCAGGAGAAACCTCATCTAAGGGCAGAGTGAAAACCATATGGCACTGATGATACTGACCTCTGAGCATACTGCTGCAGAAAGCCATAGTGAGTCTGCACTGATGACAAGTGTACTCCTGAGAATCAGAAGTATAACTTCTGCATCATAGTGAGCAGAAAAAAAGCTCTTGCCCATCTCAAGCATAATATATTGTCCAAGAAGAAACTGACTTTTCAAGAGGGCTTAAAAAAAAAAAAAAAGCCCACTGACATTTCCTGATATTTCTTCTGGTGATCTTTTCTTGCTCAGTCTCTGAATGTAGTTCAGAGTGTTTCTCTGGGATATGCTGCTCACTGTGGCACACAAAACAGGCGGTAACTGTCCAACTGGCCCCTAAAAGTGAGGCAGCTCTGGAAGTCTGGTATAAGAGTCAAGGGAATAGTAAACGCTGAAGAAAAGTTCTCCAAGTGAGAGAAACAGGAGGAAAACTTCAGGACAAGTTGAAAGACATAAAAATAAAGAGCTATGCTCTAGTAGCAAACAAGATAACAACTGCCCAGTCCAATGACTGACAAGAACTGAAAGCACAAGATAAAACTCCTCCCTTATGGCAAAAGTAGTGGTAGCAGAGAGGGTTGAACAGACTTGTTTAAATACTCAATAAGTAAAAGGAAATCATAGCTCTAATCTCCAGTCTTTTATTATATATACAGTCATGATGTAAGCATAAAATTCACAGATCAAATGGGTAAAGTCTCAAAAAGAGTCTTTCTGAAAAAGCAGCCTACTACCCAGACTCACAAGCAGGCTTAAGCTCTAAATGGTCTCTATAAAGGCTACACATATATTTTACATTTTTAGAGCCTGACAATGCTCTCCCCATTAAAGTTCCAAGACTAATATTTTACAAAGAATTTCAGGCGCCATGGAACATGCCATCTGTAACATGTATTTAACTAAATAAGTTCACCATTCTAAAAAGTCAGCACATTTTTCCAGTACCTGAGCAGTTTATTTCCCAGGCAAGACTCTGCCACAAATACACACTGAGGTAAATATTTAAGACATACGTATATTTTTAAAATGTATAGATTTATTCTACTATTTATCTCTTCAGCCACACTTCAGATATATTTTTAATTCGCTCTCTTTTGTTACCTCAATGTTAGATGTGTCTAAGTGCACACTGCTGCAGCAGCAATGTTACCATTTCCCATCTGGGAAGCCAACAGTCAACTCATTAGTGAGCCTGAGCTGTAATAGGAAAGGAGCATCCAGTCATCACACTTCATTTAAAATAAGTCAACTTACTGTTCAGTTCTAAAATATTACCTATATTGGTGGGTAAGGCTTTTGTTTATCAACAAGAGATACAGTTAAACTCACAGCCCTGCTAAGTATTTTCTACCTCACAAATCTTTTTGTTTCAAACCTGTTTCTTGCATGTCATAACTGTGTTTGTCTTATTATGATCTTATATTAACTTACAAATTTAGGGCAAAGACTAGCCCTGACAATTTTATAGAAAGTAACATGATGATTTCAAATATGTCTTCTAAGCAAGCCTGTAATAAGAAGATTAAACATTGTTCATACAAAACATAGTACAAAAAAGAAATTCAATTTTGCAAGAACTTAATTGATTCTTTGAAAGATTAAACTTTGCAAACATAACTCAATCACCAGCATAAGAAAAGATATGTTCCAGAAAATGATGAATCACAAGGATTTTTCATAAGCACTGGACTGTAATATGACCACCTTTTAATTTCAGAAAATTTGTAAATATATTTTCATGTAATGTGTAATATAAGTACACATACATACAGAAAACATGCTCAAAACCACTTCAGTTTCAATTCAGAATGCTTTTCAAAATAAACCCCCAAAACAAAAGGAAATTCCTTACCGAAACAGCAGTTATCTTCAAAGAATCTACTGTAGAATGTGTGAAAAGGTACCACAAAACAGGTCCAATTTCTCCTGTAATAAATCCTTGTGCATGGCAAGAGAGAGTAGTGCAAACATTTTCAATGATCTTTGCTGCCAAATGGTTCACTACCCGGTCTTCCTACAGGAATGAAAGGAAAGGAAAACTCAGATGCAAATGTTTCTGATTTCTTTTTAAACTACTGCCTATGTCCATGTTTTATTCCGTGTATATTGTCTTAGTGTAGTTTCTTAATTTTGGTATTTGCCAAAGCCATTTAACAGCAAACCTCAAATTGTGACAAAGTTATGTTTACAGATCCTATTGCCTCCCACTTTCTCTTCTACTGCAAAGAAGATTTAATACAAGCATAATATAATACAAAATCTTTCAGCTCCAAATAATCACCCCAAATTAAATGCAGTCACTAAAAAATAAAAAGTTGGGGGGGGGTTTGTTATATTAGAAGTATTCCACAATTAGTGCTTTATGAATGAATGTCTGTGTATCAAAACTCATCACTACAGCAGGCTCTGAATAGCAAGATTATGAGATACACAGTTACATAGGGAAAATAAAATTAATTACATTAAACATTCTTTATTCAGAAGAGTCGACAAACCCGTAGGATAAAAAAAAAGCCTTCTTGCAAGTCAAGGTATTCCATAACTCCCTTCTCTTTCTCTTCTGAAAGAGACAATCCAGACCAGTATTTAAGATATACCGTTGGGTCCCATGTACTATAGCAATGCTTAAATTTCCATAAAGGATTCTGAATCCTTCATATTTTTAATACTAATCAAATAATTTTATCTGCAAAATCATTTGTGGAAAGCCACTGTACATGGAGCTTTAATATCTACATAAGACTATTCAAACTACAGTGTCTCCATGGAATAAAAAACCATCATCTCAGAATAATCACAAGCCATCAGTATATCATGAACATCACACAGCAGCAGTTCTTTGTCAAGAAAACTGTTACTGACTCCAATGGAAGCTTGATTTAATACAGATTACTTAAAAACAGAGTGTCTACTTCCTCTCTCTGCTCCCCCTCACCTCGTTTCTCTAGTACTTCTTTTTTTATTATTTTTTTTTTTTATTCTGCTTTCACTTAAAAGCAGAGTCTTTACCTTAACAGAACTGGAAGACTCATTGCTGGTGGTTTTTGGCTGTGCATTGCCTCACTTTATCTCAGTCTTTAACTATGAATAAGTGAAGTATTTCAACAATGTCTTAAATGGCATTCTTGAGTTCAGCAAGAGTGAATTTTAATGTAAGAAGGACAACTGATTGAATTTGTCAAGTCTACCTCATAGCCTGGCTTCACAAATAATTCATCATAATATCTAATTGATTTCTTTCTTAAACTAATCTCCGCATTATCCTACTAACCTTTGGATTTTTGACATTTATCTTCACAATCGGAACCACCAACAACTGTGAGCAATGATAATGAAACCTTTCAGAAAGCAGTACAAAAGCCTTCCAGAAGGGGAGATCTTATGCTTCATTAAAAATATATTCAATATCCACTCTTCCTTCTACTGACTTAGGTATTCTAAAATATAGACACCGATGTAGAACTATTTGGAAACTCTAGTATAATGCTGTTTAAAAAAAAAAAAGAAAAAGGCTGTATTCATCATTTTCATGCTAATCCTTCCTGTTGTCCCAAAGAACTGCAGCTCTACTCAAAATACGTAAAAGAAATACCAAAGCCAATTCTCATCTAAACCAGTTACACACTTTTATAAAACTCTACTGATTTCTGTGGTCTTCCTTCTGATTTACAGTCATGAAACCAAAGAGAATTTAGGCTTTTCTGTTTTTACAGTTTTTATTACTGCAATATATCATTTCAATCTATTAAAAACCTAAATACACAAACACACATACATGTTTACCAAAACTAAGTTTCTCAGAACTTTTTATAAATAATGTTATTTTTTAATCTTTTTCTGTGAATTATTCTTCTGAATTTCAGTGTTTGGTGGTTTTTGGGGTTTTTTTGGCACACTTAAGGTAAAAACACATGAATTTATCAAACTGACTATATGCATTTAAAATTGAATCCATAACTGAAATGTTAATAGTCAGGTTAAATCTCTTATATATGAAGTGATTACCAGAAATGCCAATTGGGACTCCAGTGCTACTTTAAGCAGGCAGAAACACTTAATAAATGTACTATAATCCAATTAATAAATGATAATCAAAGCATTACACAGCGGATAATTGTTATTATGACTGTTAATAAATTTCCACATGCAATTACAGCCTTTCTTCACAAAATTTGGTCCTGAAGATATGCTTTGTTTTCCTTTCAGCCACCACGGAGATGAGTTACGCCCTGTGCCAGATAGTCCTGGTACTTTGGTTAGAAAAAGATCATGTATCGTCACAGTGCTCTAAAAACTCAATGAGGCTGTCAGAGTAATTCCATTTGCTGCCACCTGAGACTGTCCATCTCAGCTCCTCTGGGATCTGTTTCTGAGCACTGTCTAAGCAACAAGACTTGGACCATTTTCTGCCTAATTAGCTCTCTAAACTAATATTTGGCCTCTTAACTAAAGGAGTCATCATGTCATGTTACCAGGACAGAAGCTATGTTAGTGAACAGAAATGGATCTTCAAGATACGAGTAAAGCAGTTCCATTAACACCTAACCTCTGTCCATATCATGAACTGCATCAAATCTAAATCTATGAATAGAATTGTATCAAAAAGAAGCACATATTCTACTTTCACTTGGTTTAGATTTCAACTGGTTTTATAAAATGCAATTAAAGATAAAAGCCTAATTTTCAGTCATGTTGAACACTTGCAGATCTATTTGTTTCCAGTTAAAGTCATGGATGCTTAGTGATAGCAAGCCCTGAGTGAGAAAGTAAATATCAAAAGGATAAATAGATGTAAACTGCTAAAAAGAGAACCTCTTTTAATCAAGTCTTTCTATTCCAATTATGAAAAAAAATCCAAACAAACAAAACCTTATCAAAGAATCTACCTTCATTTTTTGAAATAACTGTATCTACTTGATATTTTTATTAATTGTTAAAAATGTAACAGTTTTGGAGGCACTGAATATATCACTACGTTAACCAAAATGCTACCTAGAAACAGCATAATTTTATTTGAAGGTTAAGATAAAATATTTTATGACCTTTTATATTATACTGTGTATAGCTACATACACCTGAATAAAAGCGTAATACTGATAAAAAAACATTGAAAAAGCTGGAAAATTCAGGAAGTAACTCTGTATTCCATCATTATTCTAAATCAACTTCTATATACTTCTTCCTTTAATCTAAAAAGGCAGAATAAAAAGAAACTACACACATAAATTAAGGGAGTAAAACTGCACATCCTAAGCATTCATGATTAAAAGAATTAAATCTTAATTTGGCAACAATTTGCAATATAAAGCCTTCACAGAGATGAAGGAACATGTAGAAATAAAAAATTTAAATACCTTTTCTGGAAAAAAAAAATTAAAATCTGTCAGTAAACTAGAGAATCAATATCTAAAGAAGAAATTAAAGTGATGATTCAGACCATTACTTTTACACCATAGGCAATTCTGTTAGTAAACTAGAAAACTGATACCTAAAGAAGAAATAAAAGTGAGAACATATATGATTCAGACTATCACTTTTATACTATAGGCTGTCCTATACTTTCTGAGAAAATAGTTATGATTTTATTCTCCTCTCCTCCAAATTCAAGGTAAGGAATTGTTCTGGCTAAGAATATGCATTATAAAACATACTGCCTTATAGTATATATTGGCAATTATTTGTTAAAGTTAGTTTTTATTATTAAAATACCTCATCAGTTCAGAACCAAAATCCTCAGACTTATATCTTGCTCCCTCATAAAGGAAGAAGTCCATATGAAAGAGGGAGATGTGTAATATATAGCTTACTGGCAAGCTTGTATTTATTAAAAATCTTGCTTACATAGTACCTTGCACATCCAAGAGACAGAATACTAACCTTTGTAACCTCACTCACTAGTTCTGATTCAAATACAGTCTCCAGGTGTCATGATTTAAAATAAGATTATGCACATTCTAAAAGCCATGTACAGCTAATTAGCAATAGGTGTATATATTCATTTATCCATGCAAGTGTATTGCCTATATTTTTTTCTCCAGGTTTCTGCAGTTATTAGTAAAATTGCATATAATTGTGTACCATATATATACATGCCATTTGTAAACAGAAATGGACAGATACCAAGCAGCTGAAAGCTTTTTCAATGATTCCTCTGCTTCCACATAGGAAGACTGAAAAGGAGGCTTGCACACAGTTTCTGGCTCCGCTGTCTAGTTTCTGTGAAGGACCTCATCAAAGCAGCGTAGTCCAGACAAGAAAAAATATGAGAGACATCAAAAAGTAGTTTGGATATGGGAAAGACTATTAGTTCCAAGTTGACTATAGAAATAAATGTTTAAAAGGAAGATCTGAAGGAAGGGAGGGGTAGACGTAAGGGAGAAAGCAGTGGAAGCAGAAAGGTGGGAGGATTGACTGGTACATAAGTGCGAAGAGGGGCAAATGTAAAGTAGAAATTAAAGCTGAGATTTCACTTAGTTAAGATTAGGTTGAACCTGAAATGTGATAATGAAAAGAAAAAAAAAAAAAGGAGAATCAACTTTAGCAAAGGGGTTTTGAATAAACTAAGCAAAATGGATGAAAGGGAAAGGGGAGCCACATTAACATTAGGTACTTAATATTAAATAAGAATATCCTTTCTGAAAGAGAAAGTATCTTTCATGACTGCATAAGACAGGAACTGTAAGAACTACACACTTTAGCTGTAGATATCAGGACCCTGCTGTCCTAGAGTTGAACTTGGACACAAATGCAGATGCCTGGAACAGGCATTTTGTGCCACTGTTGGAAACAGTTGTTGGAAAAGATTAGTAAATAAATATTGGAGTATTTACTACATGAGTTCTGACAGACTGCAACATTATACCACTACTAAACATGTCAAATCATTTACTTGTTTATGAGCATACCAGCTTCCTCATTTTGATACATCATTGAACATGCCTGTTCTTTGCCAGAGTTGAAAATCAACCTCTATCTCGAGAACATTGAAGTGCAGAAAATCTGAACTTGTGATACCCTACAGATAAAAGACCTTCCCAATCTTCTACTCCACTGTCCTAAAACTCCTTTCACCTATACATACACTTTTGTCACTGTTAGATTTTTCATGCGTAAAAGGTATGTGGGAACAGCACTACCTGCATTTTCTGAACATTTTGTTCCTTTATAGGCAAATAAAAGGGACAGACGCACATTTCAAACTCCTTCCTGCTCTACTGTTCTGTTTCAGAGGGCAATTCTGCTCTGATAATGACAAATCTTATAAAACTCCAGAGATCCAAGCACACTTCAGAGTGGTACATAATGAAACTGAAGAACAGAACTTACAAAACTCAAAGCTATATAAACTACAGTATTGAATGACATAAATTGGCTTTATTTTCTTGAATTCTTATTAAATACATCAAATAAAGCTTCTTAAGTGTCAATAAAAACTACAAGTATTTATAATGCATATGCTTAGTACACTGCGGTAATTTAGAATTTATTACAAAAAGTAAGTTTGCCGTTTTCATAAATACTGAGACCTATACAAATATTCATTCCAGAAAACATACTGACACAAAATTAATTAAATAAGCTTAGAACAATTAAAACATATTTATGATTTAATTAAATTTAATTATGATTTCTCAATACTAATGTAAGAAGGCAAAGCTTACTTACATGTAATAAATTGTTAGATCAGGGAAATTTATTGAATAAATAGCAGATTACAGGCTAAAAATGTAAAATAAAGAAATACAGCAGCTAAGAACTTAAGCTACAGTCAAAGAACATTAAGCACAGTGAAGGCAAATGTAGATGATATTTTCAGGATTTTCATTTCCAGTGCTTTACTAATCCAAGCAATAAAATTTACACAGAACTTAATTTTAGTTTCAAGTCAGACCTTAAAAAACTTCTAGATCATTCATTTTAACTATTTCTATTATCTCCTATTTTGCAGCAGGATGAGAGGGAGGAAGTGTCATTTATATACTCTGCTACCACATCTGCATGTCAGCCACTAAACACTGTGAGCCACTCACTGCCCAGACAAAGTAGCTCTGTGCCTACTACCAGAGCAATGCAAAGTTGACTAATTTTAAGAAAAATAAAACAAACCACAACAACAAACAAAAAACCCAAACCCACAAAAAACCTAACAACTCTACATTAGAGCCAGTGTATAATAGGTTGGCAGAAAAGAGTACTGATTTGGAAATTGCAGAGGTTTGAAAAGCAACAAGAATGGTTTCTATTGGTACATCAGTAACAAAAATTAGACTAAGGAAGATTGAGTTCACTGCTGAATGAGGCAGGGCCAAAGGATATAGAAAAGGGTCAGGAGGTCGGTGTCCTCTCTGCCTCAATCATTGCTACTCTCAGGCCTTCCATGCCAATATGCCAAATAATAAAATCTGGGGGAGTGAAGTATACTTACAGGACAGGAAGACAGAGGCAGGGGACACTTCAGCAAACTGGACATGCATAAGTCCATTGAACCAGAGGATGCAACCAAAAGTGCTGAGGAAGTCAGTCAACATTGTTGTGAGGGAGCACACATCTTCAAATGTTCGTGGTGATCAGGAGATATT